>JADIIY010000020.1:0-155237 GCA_027604245.1 Boothiomyces sp. JEL0838
TATGATCCTCGCTTTGGGTGCGAGGGGCTCCCGGTTCGAGTCCGGGTTGGCCCCACTTTTTACTTTTTACTTTTTTGATTTGTTATTGTTCATTCCATGCTTTTTAGCGGCCAATTGATGGGTCTGGGAAGTGTAAAATTTCCACTATCTGTTATCAGTCGTTTGAATTTTTTTTGTTTAAATTTGAGCCTCAGCCATTGGCAAAATGGAACACAAGAGTTATAAATGCATGATTGTTGGCGCAGGCACTACAGGCTTACTTTGTGCGGCTGAATTCGTTCGTCAAGGTGTACCTGTGTCCGACTTTGTAATCATCGACTCTCTTAAAGAACCTCATCGACTAGCAAGAGGGTGCTCGCTTTCACCCGGTACAATTGAAGTATTGGAATTATATGGAGATGTCGCACAACAGGTATTAGAAAATGGAATTCATTGGTCAAACATTGACTTCTATTCGGAAGGGCAGCCAATAGTCAAACTGCAGAATTCAAACGAGCTTGCAAAATACTCTAAATACAACTATTACTGCAGCATTGACCAATGGAAGACCGAGTATTTTTTAACCAAATTCCTCGCGGATAATGGTGTCTATGTTGCCCGAGAAATTTCAGTTGTCCAAGTACATGATATTGGAGATAGAGTACAAGTAAAGCTTTCGAACGAAGAAATTGTGGAAGTTGATTATTTGATTGGAGCCGATGGAGGCAAGTCAGCTGTCAGGAAGCAGATGGGAATCGATTTGAAAGGAACTTCTTTGCCAAACGGTTCAGTATACTTTCACTGCACAACTGAATACAATCACAATTCTACAGATACACTGAAATACTTTTTGTCAAATGATGGGTTATCATACTTTATTCCTCTCCCAAATGATTCCTATTGTGGAGTAATTGACCTCACAGAAAATGAAGAGTATGATTATATTTCCAAAGACGATCAGAATGAATTGCTACCTATCCCAGAAAAAGTTATTGAAAACTTGATTCATGAAAGAATGTTCCCTGGATTTACATTTAAAGAAGTGTTGTACACCAGTAGATTCCGTGCCCATTACTTATTAGCGCAGCAGTACTGGAATGGCAATCGTGTATTTTTGGCAGGAGATGCCTGCCATATGACTTCACCTGCTCATGGGTTGGGACTAAACTATGGAATTCACGACGCATTGAACTTGGGATGGAAACTGTCCATGGTGATGAAGGGACTTGCTGGCCCTAAACTTTTGGACACTTATGACGAAGAAAGACGTCGAGAAGGTGAAATTCTTGTAAAAAGAACTCTGGAGATGCAGCAAACGTTTGACGTGAAGAGTGACTTTGGAAAAGCAGTAAGGAATACTATTCTAAAATATGTTGCCCCAATGTTGCCTAAAGAGCAAACAAAGTTTGCTGCAGTGTTAAATACCAGATATCTTGGCAGTTTGACTGTGGAGAATAGTGGATGGCTTTCCTATTTATATCCGGGAAAGAAATTACTGGCTGGGGATCGCATCCCGTCTACATTATATCCTACATTTGATTCAAGATGTAATGGCCCTTCATATGGCTATACCGTTTTAGTGTTTTGCAGTGGGAAAATTCCATTCATTCTCCTTGACGTGTTGAAAACCACAAAATTAGTTTCAACAATCCTATATGGCAACGAAACAAACGCCTCCCAATTTGGTGTTGGCAGAGAAGCTATCTTTTTAGTTAGACCAGATGGATTCATTGGCTACAGAGCTGATTCATTCCAAATTGAACCATGCTTAAAGTACCTCAAAGCCAATGCCCAAAGTCTTCATTAAAATAAAAAGTGAATTTGAAACAGGCTAAAATTGATGCGGTGTGGGATGGCAGTGAAATATCTTTAAAAGTCACACCTCGAGGAGTTGCCATATTTAAGCTTTAGGCGGAATTAGCTGCAGAAAGCTGTCAGTGTATTCAAAGTTTAGCCTTTTCTCCATTTGAACCAAAAATTTCCTTTCAAGACGAAATGTGAATCAATTTGTCCCCAAACTCCCGGAAATTAAAAGGGACAGTATTCAAATACAACTCTGGCACCTTGTGTAAGGTTTACATGGTAAATATTCAAGCAATTCCAAGGTGTTTGAGGTTTGAAACAAAAGGGCTTCGGGGGTCCTTGCTCTGCTTTTGCCCTGTGACCAACTTCCTTTTTGGAGCCTTTTTAGTCAGAACTCTTACCACAATTTGCACATTACTTTTGATCTGAAATGGATACAACAAAGCTGCTCTTGATAATAGGAGCATGTGTATTTTGGATAATACTTGCAATTATATTTATTTACTGTCTCAGAATAACAGACAAGTCCTGGGAATTCCCTCCAACGCTGGAAGAGGTTGATTTAGTATTACCAATGTATGTTGACGACGACGACGAAAGAGAAATTGTTACTAGAGCGCTGCAGGAGAACAGTGTGGAAGGAATTCAAGTCATAGTGAGAAGGAATTCGATACAAACGGACGAAACCGTAAATTCCAGTACAAACACAGTGGAAGTGGAGTATGTTGGAAGTCCCCCGCCGTATACTCCGGAGCTGTAAAAATGTATTATACCACACTCTAACCATATATATCCAGTTAATAAAAATAAAATGTTTTTATAGTTGTTGTTGCCGGTTTTGATTGATAGGATGATCGGAAATGCCTGTGCGAGCTGGAATGATGATAATATGATCCTGGTAGTCCACGTTCTGGTGTATAAAGGAACAATAGCCTTAGAACGCAATGGAACAACCGGTGGATGTTGCGATAATGTTTGGTATTCTCTTGCTTGTTGCTGGAATATTCTTGGAGACGTTGTTGGTAATGAAGAGATATCAAGGACAAGTTTGGATTCAGCCCCCTAAACTGGACAAAGAAGATCTAGTGCTGCCAATGTACCAGAAAGTCCAGTTTATTACAGAGTTCAGCCAGATTCCTTGAGAGAATTACCGCCTGTATATAGAGCTGAATAAAATATCTGTTTATTGTTTTTTGACATAACGTCTGGCTACTCTGGGACCAAGATGCGCTTCCCATTCTGAAATCCATTCTCTGGTCTTGACGCTATCTTTACCAACTGGCCGTCTGGCAGATCTTTGAATGACCAAGTCTCATGAAGAGGTTCCTTGAATTTGTTTTGCTTTGCAAGTTCAAACAAGTCCGAATAAATAGCAACCCGCGCACTATCAGGCCTATCAGTAGCCCATTTACTCATCCAAAAGCCAGTGCACGTCAAGTTTTTAAATATCAGCAGTGACGTTGGGATAGTGACTGGTTCTTTGGACATGCCGCCATACGTAACCATAAATGCGTCATTCCTATCATTAATTACGTGTACGCCAACAATCTTGCCATATTGGTCGCACTCTTTCCACCAACTCCATTTAATCCTAATCTCGGAATACCCAGATCCTTAATCTTTTGCTCTGTTTCAGCTTTTCGCACTTGATCTTCTGTAATTACCAAATCTGCCCCTAAATCAGTCAAGGATTTTGCAAGACTTTCAATATCAGGTCTGATTAATACATAAATACCTGTTTCTAACAATATTCACTGTTTTAAATCCCCAGGCCTTTGCTAATTGAATCACTGCTTGACCAACTGCCGAATTGGCAGAATTCTGTATGATCACATCTCCCTTTTCTAAAGCAACAAAGTCCTTGATCATTCTATACGCTAAAATTAATATGAAATACCAGTTGGAGGGTTAACAGAGATAGTTGAGGCAAGTATTGGGGATATCCCTTTGATATTTTCCAATTTTACCACACTATTAGCATTTGCGGTAGCGAACGTTTGCCAGGTGTCTACTTCAGTCTTGAATTACTAAATGATTGTTTCACTGGTAATACCCAATCGCCAGGTTGTAGATGAGATACATTTGACCCTACTTGAACCACTTGGCCAACACTATAGTTAGTGAATCTCACCCTTCCTGCCCGCCAATAGCACCCATATCCGTCCACATCGGCTTAATTGGATAGGTTCCTGGATTAGCAAAAGCAACCTTCAATGATATTAATGTCAGATGGGTTCACTGGAGCCGCGAGTACTTTAACTACCACTTGGTCATCATTCATTTTCAACTCGTAGTCCCTGACCGACAGCACTGTTTCTGGCTTTCCGTGTGATTTGAAAAATAACGCTTTTGAAGTGATTCGTCTTATTTGCCGATACATTGAAAAAACTTTGTAATGAATCATCAGTTTAACGCTTCACAATTCGTGAACGCTGACGGTACACCATGGTTGTTTTTATCTAATAGAAAGGAGTCAAGATCAAGTAAACCAGTATTTTGTTCAGAATCCTCATCTGGTGCAGCAATACCAGCAATACTACCAGCAGTACCAGCAGTATTATAACCAGTAATTAGAGTTAATCCAAGATCTTATGGAGTACAATCCAACCCCGCTACGTATCAGCAATATCCAAATTATTCTGGGACTCAATACAAACTGGCAGGATTTCAACAACAGCAACAACCGGCAAAGCCTCCGGTATTGGAACAAAATAGTACTTGATCGTTAAACCAGACCATCAAGGTAGTCAAGGTTGGCCAGACAGTTTGAAGAGCTATTTAAGTAGAGCAATAAACTCTAGCACCCCTGCAACAAAAGGGATGATTGACCTAAAGTTGAAAAAAGTAATCGGTGTTGCTATGGATACTAATGCAGTCTGGACAACAGATTGGGATCGCATGCCCCTTCCAGAGTAATTTTGAATTTATCCAGTCCATTTACTTCCCCAGATCATATTCCATCCGTTCCTCCAAGATTAGCACCAGCTTACCTCCAAGCTGCTATGTCCAAAAAGCATAATACACCATCACCATTAGACATCTCGCCAAAGGTAGGGTCTCCTAGAATGAATTCCCCTTTGGGGTCAAAAAAATCATCTAAATTATTAACCAAATCAAAAGGGAAAACAGCAATATCTAGTCCATCTATAGGAAAAGGAATTTTTGATTCCGATTCAGAAGATGAAAAAGAACCAGATATGAGTAATCTTTCACCAGCAGAGCGAGAGATTGAAATCAAAAGAAGGGAGCAAAGAAGAAATAGATTTAAAGCAGATAAAGACGAGCATCTAACTAAACAAAGAAAGAAAAAGCAACAATCGGACCGGTTTGAAAGGGAAAGACAAGAGTTTGGGGACGATCACCAGGATTTTGTGAATTGGGATGGAGTTTCTATAATTGGAACCTGTCAGGATCTAGAAAAGCCCTATTTGCGATTAACTTCAGCGCCAGACCCTTCTACTGTTCGCCCACTGAGTGTGCTAACAAAGACTTTGGAATATCTCAAAGAAAAATGGAAAAAGGAAGAGAATTATACTTTTATCTGTGACCAGTTTAAGAGCATGCGACAGGATTTGACAGTGCAACAGATAAAGAATGAGTTTACAGTTAAAGTTTATGAAACACATGCCAGAATAGCTATAGAAAAGGTTTTTAATTACTAAAACAAGGGCGATTTGGGAGAATATAACCAATGCTCTGCACAGCTGAATCAACTATATAACATTTTTAACCAACCAGGCTGCAAAGATGAGTTTACGTCATATCGAATTATTTACATGCTTCATACCTTCAATAAGAAAGATCTTATAAAACTATTGGGAAGCATAACTGATCCAGGGCCGAATGTAAAGCACGCACTTGCAGTGAGATCAAGCTTATCAATGGGAGATTACAATACATTCTTCAAGTTATACCATTCAGCACCAAATATGTCTGGATATTTGATGGATCAATTTGTGGAAAGGGAGCGTTTGAATCTATTCAAGAAACTTACCAGGGCATTCAGACCAAAACTATCGATACCTCAATTAGCAAAGTTTTTAGGATTTGCACTGTCAGACCCGAGGAAAAATGAAATCAGAGAAACCAAGGCATTTGTACAAAAGTATGGAGTTGAAATTGAACAAGATCACGTTGATTGCAAAGCAGCGTATGGGATACTAGTTGAGCAGGTACAGTTAATGGAAAAGAAAGGTGTTGATATTAAAGGCCAAATACATTGATATTACTTGTTTGAATTCATTTGGCTTGCTAGCCAGATTGAGTAATGGTTTGATAATTTGATTGCTTCATATCCAATCATTGAAAATTTTCAACAATCAACAAAGATGTCATAGTGATACAATGATCCTGTCGTAGCGCGTACTACGGCACAGACCTCGATGGTCCAATCAATCATCTAGCGACGAGAGAACCGATTCATCAAATGCTTTAGACTTGTTTCACCAGTAGGTGGCTCGATGACGTCACTTGCCCCATTTTTCCCCTAGCCAAAATATAAAACTTTTCGAAAATGTCTACGGCAGCAACACTGGTAATCATTGCAACAACTTCATTTGTGGGATACCAACTATTGCGAACTAGAAAGATTACTAAAATGAATAGCGGCCTTCCCTTCCCTCACACTTACATGTCGCATAGAGGAGGATCTAGAGAGTGGGTGGAGAATACTCTTCCCGGCTTTAGGTATTCTGCTTCCATCAACGCCGATATTTTGGGTTTATATTGATTTATATTAGAAATGGACGTTCAAATGACCAAGGATGGAAAAATTGTAGTGTTCCATGACAATACATTAGAGAAAATGTGCGGATTAAAGACAAAGATTTCCGACTAGTACTCCCTGTTAATAGTAGCGATTTCAAAGACCTGCCAAAGCTGATTATCCCAAAAGATTTGCAGGATAAAAAGGAAGTGGTGCAGAATCCAGATTCGTACCGTATACCTCTCTTTGAAGTGATTTTAAAAGAATTCCCGAATAGCGCGATGCAGATTGACTGTAAGAATGGGCCAGAAGAGCTTGTGATTCAAGTGGGCAAATTGATACAACACCACAAGAGAGAGAAAATTACTGTCTGGGGATCGTTCAAGCCGTCAATTAATGACATGTGCTATAAGCACTTTGGGGATTCAATACCGTTATTTTTTGACATGTACAGAGGGTTCAAATCAGTGATGCTTTACAAATTGGGGCTTTTGAACATTATGGAGTTCAGGGAATCTGCTCTAATATGCCCAGATATGACATTATTTGCGGATAAAGGTTATGTCAAAGCAATGAACAGCAGGGGAGTTTCCGTGATTTACTTTGGTAGTGATGGTAGCGGTGCCTTGAACGACCCTGCTAAATGGGAGAGAGCTAGGTCTCTTGGTGCAAACGGAATCTGTTCCGATAAGCCAACTGAATTGAAAGAATGGTTGAAATCGCATCCTCTTGATAAAGTCGAAAAGTTAGAATAAAAAGTTTTCCCATGTATTTTGAAAGGTTCCTTGCAAGGGCGAAATCCCAACAGCACAGTAGTATTCCGGATGCAGCATTACAGGTAATTAATGCCGCAAAAAACTTGGGAATCGATGATGTCAGTAATTTTTACTCTGTGGAATCAGACTACTATGAATGGCCATTAGAGCAACGCAAAGAGCGATTGGAAGCCCCCTCTGTTGACCACCTTTGTAAATCACTCTTGTTTGAAAACACAAGGTGGAGACCCAAAGATGGCCAAGATAACGAACTGGACCATTCGCATCCCAAATATATCCTGGTAGTCGTTCAGTATACCGACAAGATAAACAACAAAAAGCTGAATTTACTAATGAAGGAATGGGGACAGCAAAGCGCCAAAGCCATAAATATGCGCATTGCACCAGAAGAAATGGCGATTAAATTAACTGGGTATGGGAATAACGGTGTGACTCCAATTGGAATGCTGGAAAATGTGCCTGTACTAGTCACTGAAAATATTGCCAAATTAGATGTAAGCTCTTTTTTAATTTTAGCCTCCGGTTTTGTTTTTGGGTGGTGGACATGTAGACTGGAAAATCGCCCTTCCAATTGATAGATTTACAAAAGTCACGAATGCCAAAATTGTTGACCTTGGAGAATGAGTCAAGCAAGTCATTCAATAAAATATACAATGCGATAATTCAGAGCTGCTAGAGTGAGTATCCTTCTCGGTCATTCTCTACACAGACCTTACACGACACTACTTTGCTCCTATGTCTTGAGCGCCTTTAAACGTATTGTCCTAGTATTAGTTTCTATGATGAACTGCCCATCAAGTCACATGACTCATTCATTCGGTATAAGACTTGAAAGAAATTGTAATCTCAAAAATTTGTTCAGAAATGCAAAGGTTGGATACTTCTAATACTAGTGAACAATTAGCTATACAGCTGAATGCGAAATACCCTACCCTTAGTAAAGACGGGTTGTTGAAGATGAACAAAGATCTTGAAGGGTTGAGCTCTGCGTTGCAACAGAAAGCCATCAATCTCTACGCTCAAACCACTCGCGAAGGCGCTTTGGATGCTGCTGAGCAAGTTTTGCTTCTAGAAAACATCCACCAAGAAGTCTCACTTCAAACCAATGTTAGTTTGTTGGTTTCCAACTTGATTTTGAAACATACAAATGTGCATGAAAGAGTAGTTGGCTGGTTTGATAAAGAAAAGCCTCTTCTTCCTGTTATTGCGCGAAAGATTATTCTTCCTGCTATTGTGCGTTCATCAGCCCCTGATGATTTGATTGTCAGCTTCTACAAGCGATCATCTAAAACAGTTCAAGGATTATTGATCAAGAACTGCATCAGATTCAGAAGAACAAAGATCTTGGACGTGATTGTAAAAGACAGAGGTAAATGTTCTTTAAACATAGAAACCTATGGATTGACCAGCGCGCAAGTTTGTAGCATGCTCTATACTATCTCTGGAGAATGCCTCGCAGGTATATTGGATGATTATTGGGTCTACAGCTCCAACGTTCCATGGATTATGATTCTAAAGTATCACAAGGATGTTGTTCTTGATTATTTTGCTGCCAAAGTGTCAAAATTGGCAATCCTTGACAGATACAATGAATGGAGCAGGCTCTTTAAATACTTTGACTCTAATTTCCCTGTTCAATTCCTTCACAAAGTTGTCCATCTATATTTAAAATATCCTCCAGTTCAGCTCTATCACTATGCTGTGATAAAGAAAGATGAAAAAATCACAGTTGATGATGATAGAATTGAACTTGCTTTCACGAGCGACTTACTCATTTCTACCAGAAGAACCAACGACATGAAATTCTGGATTTCCTTGTTGGATAACGAGCTAAAGAACCCTAATTTACTGCTAAGAAATCTGGCCAAGCAAATATGGAATTGGATCAACGACAATTGCGAACAAGGCTCTAAATTGGATATGAAAGCTGGATTAGTTTTGGACTCGTTCAAGGAAATCAAGAATATCATCCATCAGAACAATATCGTGTACGATTACAGTGCTTCATATGAACCTTTCAACAAGCAAAAATACGTAGCTGAATTCGTTATGAATTCATTGGAAAAGAATCAGTGGCCTTCAGTCGCGAAAACAATCCAATTGGTGGATAACTGGGAAAAGATTTTGATTACTGCTTTTGATGAATTGAAGCCCTTCTTGGAACAAAATAACTTTAGCGTCTTGGTTGACTCTTCCACAATCACAAAGATATGCAGGACCAATTTCATCGATATTGCCACCAAAATCATTTCAAATATTTTGAATAGCTTCAACAGGAGAATCAAAGCATTGTATTTGAACGCAGACAAGAAAGATCCTGCAATTGGGACTCATTTGCTGCTCGATGGCTACAAGCGATTGTTTGCTTTTTACAGAAACGTGATGGACAAAATGTTTAGTGTCAAAATTACTGAAGAAAACTATTTCGAATTCCAGGAAACAGTGTTTTTGAAACTGTTCTTTAGCTTGAATTCTTCTGTAACAAGCATCACAAAATTGGTTACCGACCAGATCACAATCGATAACTTTTCCTTTGCCAACAGTAGCATTCCTGCTGGTCCTTTGAATGATTACTTTGTAGCATTAAGGGCTGAAGTATTCTCACTCTACTCTATGTTTTGGAAATGGTATGATTTTGGACCAAAAGTTCGATCAGTTTGGACAAAGATTCTCAAATCTGTCACGGTTGATGTCAATGACAAAAAGTTGCTGGATCTATTCAACAAGATCAAACCAATCTTTTTGAATGTTATTGATACTTGCCCAGTTGATAGCTGGTCTCCCTTTGTAGAAGAATTGTGCGATTTCTGGTTGGTCAAATACGAAAAAGTACAGTTTGACCACTTCCAGTTGATTAATGACATTTTATCAAAGGCCACCTACCACTATATGATGCTGGGTAAAGTAGACAATCTTCACAAAGTTGCCAACACTCGAATTGCCTTTTACGCATTCAATTTGAATTTAGGAATATCCATCTCTGACTGGAAGAATGACGAGCACAGCTTGTCTTTCTTGGAATCGTTTTTAAGTTTCCTTCCAGGTATCGGAGTGCTCGAGAAAGGCTTATCACTTGACATGTTTTTTTCTGAAGATGCTATCCAAAATTTCATTAAATTACTCGGAGATGCAGTCGAGCTTTTGCCAAGTCACAACAGAGTGGTAACGTTATATCGAATTTTGAACGTTTATGACTACACAAGAAAGAGTATCAATGACGATATTGTCAAAAGAATCCTTGTTTATCTTGAAGGATTGCCAAGAAGAGATTCGTTGTCCATGTTCTTTGATGAAGATTGGTCGGTCAATGACAAAACAAAGGATCCAACAACCTTTGAAATCTATCTGTCACCACATATCAACCCTTACGACAGAAGATTGCAAAGAATGATTTTACGCCGACAAGCTTTGATCAGAGAACAGCCAGACCGATTGAATTATTTTACCAATGCTGTAAAAGTAGCTATGGATTATGTACAACGCAACCAAAAGATCATTACCAAAGATACATTGTTGCCTGTTTGTCAATGGGTAGAAAGCAAAATTCGAAGAGTAGAATTCACCAGGTTGGGTGTCAGTCATCCGGTTTTGCAAATTTTCTCTCGCTTAATGGGTGCCTATCTCCCAAAGACTTCACCTTTTGATGAAAAGCATTTACTCCATAGCTACGAAAGCAATGTCAAACTTATTGAAGTGTTGAACGAAATTATTGAAGACCGATACAACTGCGAGCCAACCGCATATCCTGCAATCAATGAAATGTTCCAGGGGTATGTTGAACAGATTACACTTGGAATGTTGTACTTTATGCTGCTTAAAGAGTTGAAAAATCCTTTCCCTTACACTATAGATTCTGTTGACGAAAAATTAAAGGTGTATCAGCTTTGGTTTGAATACCTTTTCAACATGAAATTCACTGCGTACTCCAGAAGGCAATCAGAGTCATTTGCAAAACAGGCATTTGTTTTCCCAATGTCTTCCAATCGGGACTATTTCATTATTCAAAATTTCTCAATGTCAGACACCAAGTTGACCAAAAGAATGCAGCCAATAATGCGAAAGGTTTCTAGGCAGTATGAAGCAAAGGTTCTTGGATTGTATCAGAAAGTGCTAGCACCTGAACAAATGGAAATGTTGCAAGGAAAGGTCCCAGAGAATATTGAAGATCATCTCAGCTACGGCACCATTGATAGGTTTATCCAATTGAAAGATTTCTACATTCGATTCAAGCTCCCTTCAACCACCCTCACCAACATTTTCACTGTATTGAAAAGCTTTATCTGTCACGATGACACTGTTAGAAACACCCAGTCATACAAGAGAATTCAAGACCTATTCTTGGTCAAAGAACTGTTGGAATTTGCAAAATCAGAAGAATTTATTGGTAAAATTCAAAAATCAAAGTATGGCACTGAAATTTTCAAAAAAATCGAGCTTGACCAGGAAGAAGCAAAAATCCTGATACAGCTGCTGAAGGTTCAAGTTGCTGGTATTGAGCATTTATGGAGTATCAAATTTGCAGGGAAATTCCATCAAACTCTTTGGAGCGAATTGAATCTTATTATTGATCAGTATGAAAAGCGATACTCTGAAAAGCTATTCTTGAAGAGTCATGGGTTGAGAAAAGCTTTGATTGAAAATGCAACACAGCTAGTCAAAGTCTGTCCTTCAGCTTTATACATCAAGCAAGTACTGGCTGACTTGTTGCTGCATCGCCCAGAACTTGTTTTAGAAACTGTCAAAAAAGAGTTTCAACCAGGCTCTCAGCTATTTACAAAGGGTGTATTCACCATTGGAAACCCTGGTGATCCAAACTTTTTGATTCCAAATGCAGCGTTTTTAAATCGCATGTCAACCAAAGAACAACAGGAGCTAGCTGAACTGTACAAAGTCATTGCTTTGGATTCCACTGAAAAGATTGAACGCAAAGTCTTGGCTGTACAGCGATTTTCTCATTTATCAAGCGTTTCAGTTGGTGAAATCGCCAAATTGTGGGAGATATTGAACGAGAATCCTGAAGTGCCACCTCACGCCTTTGTCAAAAAGTCTCTTGCAGGTGCGTTGATATCAAAGGAGGCTGAATTCCTTAATGTTCTGGACTTGATTCTTTCGCCAAAGTGGATTGAAGATAGAGACATTAATGTATTTTTAATCAACAGTTTGGGACAATTGGCAAAAGTTGGTGGTATTTTGTTCTACCGAAAGCTCGAAGAGATTGTCACAGAAAAGTTTAATACGCTTGGTGTCGCATCTATGACTGCGATTATCCGAGTGTTGTCTGAATACAAGGAAGGTGAAACCATGTTGCTGCAAATCTGGAACAAATTCAAGAATCTTCACTCCAAGGTTAGCAGTTGTCTGGTTGAAACTATTATTGAAATGCTTAATTTAAGCAACAGTGAAGCTATCTGGGCAACAATCGAGTCAATGGTCGAATCAGGTGGTGTCACTGCTCTCTTTTTGGCAATGAATATTCCGTCTTCTGAATTTTTGGATCCAAGATGGAATCAGTTTGGGGATGTCCGAAATAAGTTCCTTGGCGTAGAAGGATTTATTGGTGAGATCAAAGAAATTGTTTTCGCCAAGAAGGAGATTGCCATCCGATACTTTAACACGGTTATTTCAAGATTGGCCCAAAGTACAGATGATTCACTTGATGCTATCAGGGCAAGGTCTTTGGCGCTTTGTCGTCTACCTCATTGGTATGGAGTGGAAAAATCAATCAACTCTGCGATTTTTGAATTATCCAGAGAATACATTTTGACAGTCAACTTGGAAATGGACAAAATGGCTAGTAGATACTTTGTTCATTATGTCACTGGCCATGTTGTTGTTTCAATGCAGCGCTATATGGACTATGAAGTGCAGTTGAAAAAGAAGGGCATGGATTTCGAAGAATCTCGCAGTGATCACTCCAACGTGTTTAATCCAATGTTGCAAACTCTGTTTGACAATGCCAGTGCTTCTGAATCAATGAAAGTAATCTACACCAACATGAACAAAGTTGACATGTTGCTCAAAACCAAAGCATTGAATATCTCACGATTGAAAGGGTTAGATAAGAATGTTTGCCAGGAACGCTTTGCATTCTACTCTGCCATGCATACTGTTTACCAAACTTTGAATGGCTTGATGGCTAAACCAGAAGAAAATACATATGTTCCTCCAGCCAATAGCTCTGGGCGTAACAGTCGTGGAGGAGGTGCTGCAGGCAGAGCTAGCCGTGGAAGGAATGCTGGTCGTAGAAAACAACTATTTTAGTTGATCTTCAATAAAAAGTATCAATGTCCTATTTTACAATTACGTTTATTGGCCAACAGCGCTTTCTTCGTATGTTGGGGGTAAGGGAGTAATATGTACATTTTCTGCTATTGTATTTGTATCAGTGCTTGGTAGTGCTGAATCTCCAGGTAATACTGCCTGTATATTTGGTAAATAACTGCCCCTTGGAGAGTAAATTGGTAACGGCTCTTCATCAATCGAACAATGCTCTTCCCCAATATATTCTATATCAACAAACGCTTGCTCCCTCAATTCTGCTTTCCTCCTCCACTTTAATTTACAGCATATCAGAAAGCAATTTAATGTTAGTGCTACCACAAATACAAATATTAAATTTAGCCAAGGATTCATAGTAAATCCGTCTGCTTGGTACGCACTTGAGCTATTTACTATGTTTGTCGCCGAGCTGTTCATCATTTCTGGAAAGCATTGGGCAGTATTATTCCCACTTTATCATTGAGCCTTGTGGGCTTGAATCATAAAGATGAAGAATTAGTAAAATGAAATTCAGTAGGAATACAGGCATTCAGTTAAATTAGTGTTTATTATAATCTATCAGTGTGTCTTATGCTCAAGTCTATTATTCAGGGGGATGCACGGTGTAAGGGGGAAGTGCTTCTTCTACTGGCGGCTGGTGTTCTATATTCCCTAGAGTAACCAAAGCTTTTAAATATGCTTGTCTAGCTTTCACAATCTTTATAAATACCAGTAAGATTGATACCGATACAACAAAGAACGCAAGGGACTATGGTTAAGGAATTGCTACTATCCACGGGTTCTGGCTGTTTTCAGGCGGATGGTCCATGAATAGTTAAAGGCAATTTTGAAAACGTTTGGTGTGTTTGGTTTTTGTTGGGAACTGGATTGGCATCGACCTTTTATGGTGAGGATGTTTCAAATCCTGTTGGTTGTTATAAAAGGTGAATATTAATAATTATTACACTGAATCAACTTGAGTGCTTTTTAAATCTGGTTTCTTGCATTTAATTGTTCAGTTTGTCGCATATTAACACACAACATTGGACATGGCTGACTAAAGGCACTTTTGGCTTTATTTCATGGGAATAAGTCAAATTCAGATTAATTTTGGGACATTAAACAAGCACTGTCCAGATTTAAACACTATTTAAATAACAGGAAATTTTTTCCAGCATCGCTTCCATGGCGCAATTGGCTAGCGCGTTCGACTGTTAATCGAGAGGTTGGTGGTTCAAGCCCACCTGGGAGCGTCTTTTTTGCCCATACTGCTAAATTCAAAAGTCTTGTTCCTTTTACAATTGTTGCTAAAGTGCATCAATTACTAGTAATTATGGAAGGTCTGTGCAACATCACCTAAATGTTGTGGCGCCTGAGAGGCTATCTTTTTCATTTTTGATGGACCAATTACCAATTGAACTCCACCAGCTACTATCCAAACATTTAAACATTGTACAGTACCATAGCTTTCGCTTTTCATTCAAGAATACCCTTCCGTTGAAACCAAAACTGTCATTCTTTGCGTTCAATGAATCTGCCAACTACCTGGATATCACATGCATAGGATCTATGGAACTGGACGATGATTCCATCAACGATACATCATTCATGTACTTGTACAATTCAGACTTTTTCCAAGAGTTTCAGCGAGTGTTGCATTACAGATCTATATCTTTGGAACTGAAATTTTCAATATTGGGGAACTGGATTGATCATTTCAAAATGTTGAATGAACCAATAGTTGCTAAATTGATTTCTGTACTGATGAAAAATGCTGGTACAGTGAACAGGTTGGATTTTGACTCCATCTTGAAACGAGCTGTGCTTTGGAAATTCAACAATATACTTGAAGATTTGATTATGAATAATCTGGGTGATCCTTCAACGTCAATGAACTTTCCACTAGTAATGTCTATATCTCCTCTGAATATGGTCGCAACTAGACTATTACTAAGTGATTCGAGGGTAGATCCGTCCTGTGACGACAACTTTCCACTTCGCTCAGCTTGTAAAACAGGAAATATTCATCTGGCAAAGTTGTTAATTAACCATCCAAAGTTTAATCCGAATCTCGCGATTGATACCTGCTTTACTGTAGCCATAGCTGCCGGCCATTTGGAAATAGTCGAAGCGCTTGTGGATGCGAATATAGTTGATCTAAGAAACAATGTAAATCTTGGTTTGAATATCGCAATAGCTGCAGGCCACATTGAACTTGTCAGATATTTCATGGAAAGTGAATCGCAAATAGATCTAGATCATGTATTGATGGTAGCAGAAAACCATCGTAGAAACGGAATTGTAAAATACTTTAAGGGGTTGAAACGAAAAGATATGCTTGGGTCGGTTCTTCGATTTATTAAAGTTTAATTTTTTAATTTTTGTGTGTAAAAATGAGTCAGCAGATTACAGCTACAGAAGTATTTTCTTTTAATGATAGATTATTGTTTCAGTAGTAGTGTTAATTGGATTTATCTTGTTGTATATTAGAAAGTATCATAAGCGTACAAAAGACCCGATAGTTTCATTTTTGGTATTGCCACCCGATTTTCCTGATGGAAGAAATTCATTGATCGAAGAGCCATTGCCAGTGTACACTGAGAATACAAACCAAAACCACACTGTAAATATTGACCACATAGAACCGCCTGCCTATTTACCCTAGATTAATAAACAAGGTGCTGGTAAAAATGTTTCGAAACTGTTTTAGCCTTGAAATTTTTACATATTAAATTTTATTCAACTTTGAAACTCCCCAATATGGATGTTGGTGTCTATATTTTTGTAGGAATATTTGGCCTGTTTATACTACCAATCATAGTCATTGTGTCCTACTACTACATCAAGGATTGTGTCTACCCCAAAGAACCAGAGCCAGAAGAGGAATATGTGATTCTTGAAATCAGACCTGGGATTGATTCAGATCAGTTCAATAAGTTCAATCGCTCTGATAGTACGCTTGCTAGCCGATTGAAGGATTCAGGTGCTTCCAATACAGTCGCTGTTCAAACTGATGCTATATCCACCAAAGAAAACCAAGAAGCCACTGATATTGAAATTGTGACAGCAGATGAAAGCAAAAATACGACTGAATCAGCTCCATTATTGGGCTCAAATGATCAATCTACTGAAAAAAATACTAATATTGACAGTGTGAATTTGATTGTTTCTCCTGTAGATCAGCAGGATACAATTCTTGAACCAGCTGATGTGGATGATGATTTGAAAGCTGGTACTAAAGAAAGTGCTGAATTGCTTGAACCAAGTGCACTATTAGCCAAGAATGATGGATCTGCGAGTGTGGTGGCAACTACAAAGTTGGAGGTAGAAACTCTTACTGCTTCAATTGAATCTCCAGCAACCACACCACAATCTGTCTCTAATTCATGTGATGTTACCGAAACAGTACAAACTGCGGAATTAGAATCTAAAACTAACTTGGAAATTATTGCCCTAAATGAAGATGCATTATTCAGTGAAGAGAATGGCACAAACGTAAGAGAGCATGCTGGTGTGGAAAACAGTGATGCAGTGATTGATGTCTATGACACCGAGCAAATATGCAAAGCTACTCAACTGCCCGAACGGAGTGAATCTCACAGTCAGACTGTAGATGATGCGTCAATAGTTGTCACTGTGTCAACTGAATCAAACAAGATAATCTAAACATGGATTCAGCCCTATCTTTGTAGTTTCTTTTTTTAATAAATATTCTTGACTGCAACTTGAAATATATTCCATTTCTGTTATGGACAATCACATGTTTAGTCAATCAAAGAGAAATCAACAAATTAAAGCTTTTCACTAATGGACTCACAGTTTGTTATTGTGCTTTGTGTCGCAATCGGAATCACTTTAGCAATTTTAGGCACTGTAAAAGTATACTATCACAAAAAACGCAATTCCCAGATACTAGAGGACGATTCAAGTTATTTCGAAAAAGATGATGAATTGTTTACCGCTATCGATGTTCAAGTAATCTCGCAGTTACAACCTGCATATTTGGAAAGCGAGAAAAGAGCGATCAATGAATCTTTTGAATAAACTGAAATCATACTGATTTTCAAATATCAGTTTGTGTAATCCAGATCTCTGGATGTTTGATCCTAGTTTCAAATTCCTGGCTTAAATAACCTAAAAACTCAATCGGAGCTGCAATATTAAACTTTGAATGATCACTTTACCCAGATGCACTTGTGATTGCCACGGCAGGATAAGGGGTAGAGAAAGGGGGTTCACGCCAAAGCGAATTTTTAATATAATCCACAGACCCGGCTTTAAATTAACATTTTAAACTTGTATAATTTAGATAATCAATGTCAGATTTGTTACTGATCTATTTATTCATATGCGCTGGAATAGCTTCGCCAATAATATTTGTCAATATCTTGACCAGGATATTTGAAAAGAAACAGGTCCAAGTTGCAGATATCAATCATAAATTTGTGATACTTGAAATAGACGACTGTGGATCTGATTATGATGTATATGGTGAAAGTACAGTATTAACTGATGAGGATAAACTGGATTTCACTTGGTAAATAGTTCCCCCTTTTGTAAATAAATTGTCTGAACGTTTTATTAGGTTTGGATTGTCAATAATAATGAACGGATATTCTAATATCACGTAAATGATTTTAAGTTTCAATGGAAACCACCTTGTGATAATAGACTGTCATAAAACGATTAAATTGTGTAGGTGTTGCAATTGGAGCAGGTAACAATCACCTCCATCCCAGTTTAGAATCACGACCAAAAAGATCCAACTACAAATTAAAAATAAACCATAATTTATTCATTATACAAGCTTCCTAATTTGGGATAGACAAGTATACAGTAGGTCTGGGTAATTCTTCTTGAACATCTGGAACAGTGGGCGTTTGTACCGTGTAAAACGCTAGTCCTGGGTGCTGTAATCTCCGCCTGAAACCCACTTTCTCTCTAATTGGCATAGAACCCACCAGCTCGAGTACAGACAGTACTTGTAGGAGCAAAATGAAAAACATTGAAAAGTGACATCATGAGCGAGTCAATTTATCTGCAATAGCGATAGGTGCTAAACTATCTAGATTATTTCAACCAGACGGTTTACCAAATTTTATCCAGGACCAATTTAGCTGACTCGCATCCTATTTCAATTTTTTTGCTTTTCTGTCCATGTCAAATGAATTGGTACATTGCATCTAACCAAAGCTCGTGCTTGTTGGAGTACTGATTATACTCTTATTATCAGGATTGTGGCAGTACTTGAGCACTAGAGTTGAAAAGATACCAACTTATGAACAGGTAGCTGGGATACCGAATATAGAGAATAATCATGATCAAGGTGATGCGGTTGATATTCCGCCACCAGCTTACATTCCATAATATATTGTAGAGTTGACATTTGCTCTCTGTTTAAAATTTTGTCTCATCCACCAACCAATTGCAGGGTGCACAGACCAACCAAGAAAGGCTCAGGCTTATTTTTCTTTTTGTAATGGACGATTCCTCTGGATTCTCCTCTGCATATCTTGTAATTCATATTAATGTAGGTTGCCTATACCCTAGACCTGCTCGTGGTTGTAATTATCATATTACTCATCATGCTTAATCATAAAGCAACTCAAAATAGATCGCTGGATAATGTGCCTATACAGCACCCTGACAACCAAGAACTGCCTGTATATGCTGATGAATTGACATTGACAAACGTTCATGGAGAATCTAGCATACAAATAGACCCTGAGCCGGTTAGGAATCCACCGCCAATATACGCTCCTTGATTGCCTGTAAAAATACTGTACTAATAAACTAAAGATGCTGGAATTGATCTCAGCCTTTGGGTTGTGTCTGTCAATCCTTAAAAATTTTTAACTCTTCCACCACTAAAATGGAATTATCAGGATTGCTTATTTGGGCTGTAAGAACCATTAACAAAAGGGAATAGTGATTTTATATATCGTGGTGTTTTGCTGCTGCTCAGTTGTGTTTTACCTTAGACGCAAACTGAGGAAACCATCAGTGGAATTGGAGGTGGAACAAAAGGAAGAAGAGATTGAATACACCGATTTGACTTATTATAGACCACATAGTAATGAATCTGAGTTGGCAATTGTGCAGGTAGATGAATGTACATCCGATTAGAACGCAATCGGTTAATCTTTGCTCATCACCTGAATGTTGAGAATTGCGCCTATTGTAAAATTGAAATAAAATGAAACTGTGATTTGTTACAATCTGTTTATAGATATCATAAACAGACCAGTCTTTGGCTCGCTTGCCATATGTAACCGCGAGGATGCAAATTGAACAAGTCTCATTCATGCGCATTTCAACTGCCACTAGTTCCGGACTTGAATATTCAAAGCGGCATATTCCTAATTACACGATTTCCAAAGTTGCTTTAAATTCATTTTTAACATTGATTGAATCAACTCATTCACGTGATTGTAGAATGAATTCATTCGAATTTAGTCTCTTATTCCTAATACCGAGTATGTTCAAGGGATTAAATTTGATTAAGAGTTATACCTTTAGTTATGGTAGACTGTTGCGGCTCACTTTCTCTTAAAAATTCCTTATTTTTAACCTCACAATGGAACTATCAGGAATCTTAATATGGGCAGTACTGGTGAATTAACATGGTAGGGATTATGTGTGCTCTATGTTGTACTTTTTTCCATTTGTCTTGCTATAATGTGGGTTCGAAGAAAGTTGAAGAGAAAGGTAAAGGCTGAAGTTCAACAGGAAGAAGGAAATCTTGAAGAGAGTGATGATTACTATTCAGAATATTCTGGAGATGAGGAAATTAATGACGAGGTTCCCCGCATGGCAGTCGTCAAGACACCTTGACATCTTCCAAATAAATGTATATAAAGGTTCCTATTGCAAATGATTTTTACAAGCAACTTTTTCGCATACAGTTCTACGCGACTTGGCTTTCTTGGATACCCTTCACTGTTTTTAATTATCATTTCAACTTTGGTGAGTCTATTACTATGTGCCCCAGTGCTAAATTAAAACACCTCTCAAATTGAGTGCACAATGGTATTCCGTAAAGTAAAACACTTGCGGATACTCGCAAAACTATTAGCTGCGAATTAATTCACCCAACAGTGAAATCAAATATATTTATGCGATTACATATGTTCCAGCCCCGTTCAGCAGTGTGGGAAACTACCAGCTGCCAATTATGCGAATTTAAATGAAAACGGATCAGCCTGTACAACAATGTTACCATCATGTGCTCCCTTTGCTCAGACCTTTTTAACTGATCTAACACTGAATAGGCACTTTGATAATCTTAACCAAGTGAAACTGTTGAGATTAATTGCTGCCAAAAGGAGCCCAGAAAATTTTAAAACAAACTCAATTAGCAAAGGAACACAGCAATATAGCCATTAGAATATCACGTGACTCATGCCCTATAAAATTTTCGAGCTTTCACTTCACTATTGTCAATTGATAATGCCCTCAATCGTACTCTGTTTTTAACGATAGTCAACAGGCAAGAAAAGGCGCTCGATAGATACAATGGAGCCTCATGTAATCGCTCATTAATCTCAGGGAAACATTCCAAACGTTGTAACTCCAAAAATCAACCACAACAAACCAAGACATTTTAAATCTCTTTTTAAACCACGCACGTCTCCATTAGATTTCGAAACGCTGATTCTGGAGAAAAACCCATTCAGAGGGTTCTTTATCTTGTTTTGGCTTTCAATAGCCATGAAGATACTTACATCGCTTTATCAGAGCTGGAGAAATACTGGAGAGCCAATCTCACTGAATCTGGCATATGAAATGTTTACTGGAGTAGAGTCGGTGTTACAAGCAGATTTACTGATGGTTGCAAGTTTGTTTACTTGTGTGCTGTTTCAAAACCTGATTACCGCGAGAATAATACCACTATCGCTCTCCAGAATAATCCAACATGCATGGCAAGGAGTCTGGTTCTTTGCTTGCATGGTAACTGCACTCGTATCTGACTGGACTTGGGTACAATCTTACTAATGCAGCCTCAATCACTATTCTTTGTCTTGCACACAATCTCAATGCTAATGAAGCAGCATTCGTACAATTCATACAATATATCACTGACATTTAAAAAGAACCGTTATGCAAAACTGCTGCTATTGTCCAAAAAGGATGATTACACGTTATCGGAAGATGAAAGTCTGGAAATGGATATCTTGGCTGATGAACTTACTAGAGGCGAAAAGCCTTTTCCTTCGAATCAGACTATTGCAAATTTCTTTGATTATTTGCTTGTTCCAACTTTGGTTTACGAGTTGCATTTCCCACGAACTTCAAGATTCAGGTTATGGTACTTTTTGGAAAGGACGTTTTCATTATTTGTATCAATCGGGTTACTGTACTTGGTAATCGAACATCAGTGTACACCAGTATTTTTGCAAATGCCAAATCAGACATTTTTAGATACTTTGATGGATTTATTGATTCCATGCATGATGTGCTATCTATTGATCTTTTACATTATCTTTGAGGTAAGCTGGAATTAACCTAGTGCGTGTGTAATGCATTTGCGGAACTAACGTGTTTTGCCGATAGAGAATTCTATGCTGATTTTTGGAATGCGAGCAGTTTTGGAGACTTTGCTAGAGACTGGAACAAGCCAGTACATCACTTTTTACTACGTCACGTATTCAAAGAGTCTATGGAAAACCTAAAGATTAGCAAGCAAGATGCCACATTTATCACATTCTTTTTATCCTCTTGCATGCATGAGCTGGTATTCTTTATTATCGGCAAAAGACTAAGGATGTACTTGTTCTTTATGCAAATGTTCCAACTTCCACTGATATTCCTGAGTACTCTAAAGATATTCAAAGGTCGTGCAATTCTTGGAAACGTCTTTTTCTGGTTTGGAATGTATTTGGTAAATTCGAATTTATTATAGGGACCCCCAATACTTACTGTTGCTTATCTGCGAGAAGTTTATCTTTAAAATTCTCATAACCTAACCGAGAACCTCATATGAATAAAAGATTGAATTTATTAAGTTAAATTAGATGGGCAACGATAATAGTACTACGTAGAGGTCATGACAAATATCTTCTCTGGCTGTTCCTTGGTGTTTGTGCTCACGCAATGTGGTCATAACCCTAGTTTGCCGATCTTTGGTATAAAATATTCCGGTACAACGAAGACCTTGTGATCCTGGAGTGTACTTGAATTCTGCTGGGGGCAGCCCTCTTCGTGTTAACTCTTCTTTTAACAAAACTTCGTAACTTTTGATTACTTCGTCATCGTCACTATAGTATACTTCACTTTTCACTGGACTGGATGTCTTTTTTGGAGAAGGCAACTTTGCGTTTTGCTGTGACCTTTTATTTGATAGTCGAGGGTCATTGGTTGGATTATAAAATGATTGATTTGAATTTGGATGGAATTTTGATGAAAGATTGGATGTTTCTTTTTGAACCGTACTGGTGGTTGGTCCAAGTAGCGCTTCCATCACTGCTGGTGTAGCATTGACATCTGGTATAGTTTTTATCAGCTCTTGGTACATTTCTTTGGCAACCTGATTTGTAGCATCTGCTTGAACAAGAAATGGCTGAGACACCTTATTTTTGGATCCCATTATTAATTGAGCTCTGTATTTGGTTTCTCCATCTGACGATTTTACTGGCCTGTGGTTATAGTATGGCATCCCAACTGATGGATTTGCTTCATAGTATGCCCACAGTATATCCACAAAAGATAATATTTCTTCATCTTGAGGCTTTACATGATATGGTGTGAGTGCCTCCATTTGATTGGGAAGGCTTTTTATTCCTTGACTTTGCTGGTAATCATAGCGAGTGTCCACGGGCGTAATTTTATCTCTATTTGGCTTGATTACTACCATTAGAATATAATTACTTTGCTCAACTTTAACAGATTTGTCTTTCTTGCCTGTGACTGCTGCAGGAGTATTCAAAAGAACACGCTCAGATATTGATGCGTCATTACATATATCTTCAAATGCTAGTTGCGAACATACTTCTTTTGCAGTGCTCTTTTTAGGATATGTGTACGGAGACTAGATTAACTGAAATTACTGTAAACGACTTGTTATGGACCACCACAGTACATCCAAACATTTTGTCCGCCTCATTGAAGGTGTATTGTGGTGGGTCGACTCCAGCTTGAGCGCATAGAGTAAATAAGAGAGAAATATAGTTCTTTGGTCGGTTAACGAAATATGGCACTCCTTGCTTTTCAAAATACTCTATCGCCGCCCCAGCAACAATCTTTTTCGCCTCCTGCTTACTGGTCGCACCTGAACATTCAAATCTTTGGCCCATCAATATCAATTGAGCGCCATGAGTGTATGTCCCTCCCTTTGCCTCTGATGTGGGTTTCCATTCTGGAAGAGCCTTTTGGGTCTTTTGACAGAATTCATGTAATATGGATATATTGCTAGAGCTTTCAAGGTGCCTTCGAACTTTTTCACTGAGTTGGTTGGCAGTCATTTTTGAGATTTGAAAAAAAGACGTGAGAATAATTTCAGCTGGTAGACAGCATTTTAGTATGGGGAAATTCAATACACTGAATTCGACTGCGAATGCATTCCTGTTGGGAGCAATGGTTGTGGGCAAATTACTCGGAAATACAAGTCAATTCATGTGTCAAATCCAAGGCTCTCGATCTGATATGATTATCCAATGGATATCTTGCTCTTTTGGTGAGTTGGTTGCTTTTCAAGTTGTGCAGAATGAGTCAACAATGCTTTTTGATCACGTGTTTTTGCTTTTGTCCTTAAAAGCAAGCATTGAGATGTCAATGGCGAAATGGTGATTAATACAATAAAGAAAAAGGAACCTCGTGTCCAAGGCACCGTCAGGCAGACGCGATTCGCTTTGGATAGCAGTCAAAGTTTTACAAACGACATTTACCTTAAAGGATTCTCTTTAGAAATCGACGAGAAGCAGCTGATATTAGATTCTAGTTTAGAATTCTTTTCTGGGGAAAAATATGGCCTTGTGGGAAGGAATGGAGTTGGCAAGTCAACGTTATTCAAAGCAATGGCAGAAGGGCTTATCTCTGGATTCCCAAAGGATGTAAATATTCTTTATGTCGAACAGATGGATACTGTTGATCCTGATACGGTAACAGCGTCATTAAAATAGAATGTAGTACAATTTGTACTTGAATCAAATCAGAAATGCCGGAAAGTTCTATTACGACAACAGGCATTAGAAAACGCAATGAATAGCGGAGATCTTGATGCGTTGGTCAAGCAGATTAAACTTATTTCGCATCAGAAATTACTTGATGAAATGAATGCGATTCAAAAGGAATTTACAAAGAACAGTGGTTCCAAAGGATCTGTTTCGAGAAGGAAGCTTTTGCAAATCGAATCCAATGTCAGAGAGTCAACAAAGCAAATTGAAGCAGAGAGTACTCCAGATGAATTGGAATCAGCAATCAGAACTGCCACCAAATTGAATAATGAACTCCAACAAATTCTGGAAGTCAATGGCTATTCTTCTATGGATTCGAAAATCAAATCTGTCTTGAAAAAACTTGGGTTTACAGAAGAGATGATAAATGGCGAAATACGTAGTCTATCTAGCGGTTGGAGAATGAAGCTGTCTCTTGCACAAGCTTTGGTGATGAATCCTGATGTTCTTTTACTTGACGAACCAACCAATGCTCTGGACTTGGAATCTATAGTATGGCTTCAGCGCTACTTGAAGAACTTGGATGGTGTTACTTTAATTATCATATCTCACGACCGCACTTTCTTAAACTCCATCGTTGATCATATCGTCTGTTTAAGGAACCAAAAACTGGTTTATTTTGATGGAAATTACAATGAATTTGAAATGAATATGGAAACTCAAAGGAAATTTCACCAAAGAATGCAGGATTACGTTGACGCAAAGAAAGAGAAGTTGGAAAAGTCCATTCAAGAGCTTAAAAGTCAGGCAAGGAAACATGGTGATGATAAAAAGTTCTTGCAAGCTGAGTCTCGAAGGAAAAAGTTGGAGGAAAGGGTGCTTTGGGAAAAGTCAATTACTGGACATAGGTACAAGGCTACAAAAGCGTCATGTATCAGGCATGTTGCACAAGTTATTCACGTTGATAATGGAGATCCCCCAGTAAATTGGAAATTCCCTATGATAGAGCCGCTACGGAATCATTCCTCACTTTTAAAAGTAGAATCTGTATCCTTTTCTTATGGCAAAAGATTGATTCTTAAAGATATCACTATGAATATAGAGTTGGGGGACCGAGTTGGGATAGTTGGCAAAAACGGAGAAGGGAAATCCACTCTTTTGGAACTGATTACCAGAAATCTCATCCCACAATCTGGAAGGATTGAACATCACCAACAATCAAGAATTGGCTATTTTTCTCAAAATCAAATAGCAGATATACTTGCAAGTTCCGATGATACCTGTATGGAATATATAAAGAGAAAGCTGGATACCAATGAAAATGTAATTCGTGGACACTTTGGGGGATTTGGAATAGGAAATAGCATCCTGAAGCAAAAGATTTGTAGTGTAAGTGGAGGTCAAGCCGTACGAATTGCAACCGCTTTGGCTGTATGGAACTCGCCTCATTTGCTGATACTGGATGAAGCAACAAACCATCTTGATTTCGATTCCATCAGTGCGGTAGTCGAGTCAATAAAATCCTATGGAGGTGCTGTGATTGCAGTCTCGCACGATCAGTCATTTATTGAATCAATCTCACAACGAATCTACTTGGTCAAGGATAAAGAAATGAAATTGCTAGAAAACGGCATCAAGGAATATATAGCAACTATATAACCGGTTCTTTAACTATTTCTAAATATATTTACAATTAAATAATTACCAATCAAGGGAGGCATTATCATCGATAGTGTCCAGTAATGTAGTAATAGCGGTAGCATTTTTGACGTTGATTATCGATTCTACTCTATCATAGTATATGGGGCAATCCAAGGATAAGCAAGCTATTTCAGGATCTAGCAAACTATTATGTCCAGCACAATCCCGACAAATCGATTGAATATTTTTGAATCTTTGTTCAGCTAAATATACTTTGTTTTCTAATTGCAGTATTGCATTTGGCCTATTCTTCATACATCCACTGCATATTCTATCCTCTGCCAGAGTATTACACAAAAGACAGTGATTCGATAGGTAGAAATGATCGATAGTCTTTTTCCCCGTACTATCTGTGGGAACGTAAGTTATAGCCTTATGGGCCTTTGGCATTTCATTATACCATCTTTCCACATCTGCTCCGACAATATTAAAGATACGAGATAATGGACCCATCAACTGTTTGGTGATATAATAAGTGCCATGTATTCGAAGTGACTGGTCGTTTAGCAATTGTTCAGGAGAAACTACCGCGTCAATCAGCCGATGTTTGGGGCCTTTGTGCACCACAACGTAGGGTATCCTTTCTTTGTATTGTGGTTCAGCATTAGGATCCTGTTCAATCTTTTTAGTGCTTATTTGTGCTCCTGCAGGCAATGTGCCTCGTTTACTGTAGGAACCAAGCTTTACCTCTTTGGCAATTATATAGTCTTGGATGGAAACATGACCATTGAGGATTTTTTGCCATTGCTGAATGAGGTATTCCTTGACCATTGACAAATCTTTTGATCTGAACAACATCTTGAGACAATTTTCAACCATCTTGGCCACAAGGGGACATCCATCTCTCCGAACGGTTTCGATTCCTTTTGCATCAAAGGTAGGCTCAATGTCAGACTTGTTTTCAAAACTGAATCCAACATATCGCTTCTTTGCGAGTAATATACTCGGAAAGTATACCTTTTCAAACTTTAATTTGACTGGATAAGGGTTTGCCCTGGTGACACTATTCACTATTTCATAACCAAAGTCAAACGCCAATTCTTTGGGAATATTTGGCATTTGAACAAATAAACTATCCGTATCTCCATATACGACACAAGAATTCCATCTTTCTGATTGATTTACCATTTTCTGTTTCATTCTGTAATTCAAAGTCACCAATAGAATTTTTATGCATGCGAACATTATCTAATTCTGGTACAACATCTTGAGCTTCTGGTATCTCTTCCAAGTTTTGTTCATCATCAAAATTCAATTTGATGGCTTTCACACTTGGAGTAATTTGTTGCATCTCCCCTCCCCAATCATTGTTTCTGATAATACCAGGACAACTAGGAGAGAAAGGCCTTGGAGGATCCATAAAAAATGCAAATTTGCTGATATCTACATTAGGGGCAGGTGACCATAACCTACAAATTGACTTGCTACATTCTAATGGCCAGTTTAAAATATCCAATTCATTACCAATAGGGAACAATTTATAGTTTAAAAAGTTGCTCTTTGATTTCTCTTTTTTACGATGTTTCTTTTTCTTTTTCAATTCAAATGCTCCATCTAATTGAGGAATTACGAGTTCATACGCAAATGTTTCGTCGACTTGCAATCTTGGATATTTGTTGGCGGTTTCATTGATACCAAACTTTCTTTTTCTTGATTGAACAGGGGATAACTCTGGTGATTTTGGCAGCTGAAGCGAAGATAGCGAGACGCTGTTTGCTCTTTGTGCTTTTGGATGAAATAATGAATTCCTGACAGACTTATTTGGAGATGCTTCAACCACTGGAGATGCAGGTAAAATCGTTTCAGTTGATGACCTGGAGATCATATTTGTTTGAGGAGAGATACTTTTCTGGGAGGACGGATTGGATGCTATAATAACTGGAGATGTTGGAACAATAACATCTTCAATACTTGAGTTTTTGTGTAAAGCGTTTACCGAGTTGGGTATTGTAATTGGAATATCGATAAAGAGTGGCGATTCATCTGTCAACGTCTGGATTACTTTTTGGGGAGTTTGTAATTGCGTTTTTGGAGAAACAACCAGTGTTTGTTTTATTTTATTGTTTGGAAGAACGATTTCCTCCCCTTGTACATGTATATCCTCACTTTCTAATTGGCATTCCTCGGGTTTCAGGAAAGAGTGATCTTCTAAATCATTCTTCGATCCTACTTGACTTTTTATTCCATTCATCAATTCGTCATATTCTTCATCCATGTATTCATCCTCTGAACTAGAATACATTTCTTGTAATATTTCGCAAGTTAGTTGAGATAATTTTTCCTTATTAATATCAATATCATCATCTCCTATCATCTTTTCTACATCTGTTGAATGCAATGATTGAAAAATTGTCGGTACTTTTCGATATATTCCATTTTCGTCTCTATCTTTATTGTTTAAATGAGGACTGTAAATCAACTCGGCCCTTTTAGATAAAAGTATTTCTTGTATCTGTTCCTGAAACTTGTATTCATTTTTCCATGGCACATAATCGTTCCTAGTATATGCACTGCTGTTTGACTGCAGAGGGGGTAAATCATGCATCTGTCTCCGATATTCTTCATCCTTCCACAAATGGTTTAAAGATGGTATCAAAAGCTCTTCACACAATTCATTTTTTAAAGGTTGAAATTTTCTTTCTTTCATTTTATCCTTGTTTGTAATCCAAATATTCATGATATCAATCTCCATTTCACAGTAGCTAATTGGCTTTCTAGAATCCGCCATGATATTTTCGCAATTAAAGAGCTGGACATTAGCATCTATTGGATACTTCCTTGGGACCTCTTTGATTCTCTTTGAAACATAACGATCAAATTCAATGAAATCCATCCCATACAAGTTGTAATCCAATAGAAATTGAAACAAGTAAGGAATATGATGTTCAAACACGTTAAATCTTTGATTCAAAATCACCCCGTTTTGAAATAATTCCACAATTTTGTTTACATTATGCGGATTAATAACAGAAATCTTTAGAAACAACGAATAGGTTGAATGGAATCCGTAGAAATCGACCCCTTGGACCAATTTGATTGAGTGGATAAACAAGTCTTTTGATAAATGAGTTCTTTTTTCCCCATTTGATTTCAACTGCCCCATCGCATGATTAATGCTGTTACCCAACACCTACATTAATGGATATTACTCTAATATATTCGTCAGCGTCCTCCAATGTGCCACTGTATTTGATGTAGAAATACTGATATATTTTGTGAACCATTATCAAAGCTTTCTGTCCGTACTCTGATGCACCGAATATCCTAATGATAGGCACTTGAGTGGTTGGTCCAAATTGAGAATGCTGGTGATCAAGCTCTCCTGGTTTATCTAGAAAGAAATCCAAATTCGTGATTCGAAATTTCATTTCCAGATCAGTCACACTTTAAAGACAATTTTGCGTAACTGCTACGAGACAAGCAGGATAAATCCCTCAATTATTAAGACTGACTAAAGTAGTGTTGCACACCTGCCCTGATTTTACCCTAACCCTGCCCTGCCCTGGGAGATTTGATGTACAGGGTGTAAATATTTTGCCCTACCCTGAACCCTAGGGTGCCCTGGGGATTTTCAAGTTTTTTTGCTGATCATGGTTGGAGAACATTGGAGTGAAAGTGATTCAACTGAAGAAGTTCAAAAAAGCGATTCACAAACAATCGAACAAAGTAATTCTTGCAAGAAGAATAACCGAAGATCATTGACTGCCCCTCACACTACGAAGATACGCTGTCTTCGAAAAAGATCTAAAAGTGGTAAGCCAGAAGATCATTTGAAATGCAACTACTGTGGCAACTATATGTTCTATCCAGTGGAACGAAAGGTGCATTAGATCACTTACGTTCCGCTCATCCAAATGTTATTGACAACATTAGAGAAGTAGATGAATTGGCTAAAACCAAAAAGAGGGATGAAGTAGCACTTGCAATGAAGAATTTTTTTGACCCAGCGAAAATGAAAGTTCCATTCGATCAAGACCAGTTTATGAATAAGCTAATGGCATACTTGATCAAATGCAATATCGCTTTTCGAACCGTGGAAGATCCATTCTTTGTAGACATGATGGAATATGTAAGGCATGGAATACTGCTCAATTCTCGTACTACTTTAATGCGAAAAATGAAAGATATGTACGAACAAGTGGTGGGTCACTTTGTAGACAAGCTAAAAATGCTTGACTCAAAATTCTCTATTACACTGGATGTTTGGACAGCAAGAAATGCGTTGAGTTTTTTGGGGGTTACAATGCACTACATCGACAACAACTGGAATAAATGTGATCTGTTGCTGGAATTAAAGCCATTGCGTTGTGATCATACTGGGGAGAATTTATCGAAGATATTGATTGAAATCCTGGAAAAGTATCAGTTAACGAGCAGATTGTTAGGAGTAACAGTTGACAATGCCTCTAATAACTCAACCATGGTTGAAGCTCTGGAAGTTTATTACCAAAAGTATCATCCTGAAGCTGGATTCAGTCTTGCTTGGAATAAGATAGAATGTGTTGCCCATGTTATCAACTTGGCTGCTCAGGAAATCATGAAGCCCTTCAAAAAGTATATCACCAATGAGTTTGACAACATTGAGGAGTCAAATTTGGACACGATGACCACTGCTTTTACAAGACTTTCAATTCTAGTTAGAAAAATTCGAAAATCAGAGTTAATTCGGAGACGGATGCAAGAGTAGGCTATTCATTAATATTTAGTATTGCTGATGAAGATAATGATTATTACATGCAGGTAATCCTAGATGTTCCGACTCGGTGGAATTCAACCTTAGATATGCTCGTTAGGCTTGTAGAGCTGAAGGATTTAATTCAAAAAGCTCTATTTCAATTGCAAGATATGAGTCTTATAAAGCTCTGGCCTGAAGACCAAGATTGGAAGTCCATTTCCGAATTAATTGAAATATTATCTCCATTGAAGAAATTCACATTAACAGTTTCAGGAAGCGGCAAGAATTATATTGGAATCACAAGAGCAATGGTGAGTTACCACGAAATATTGAAACACTTGCGTGTACATTTGTCAAAGTATCGCCGATCTGAAGATATCTACGTTGGTATATCTTGTGCAATTAGCAAAATTACCCATTACTATGACCAATTGTCCCCTATAGTCGGAATAGCTGTTTTGCTCAATCCGAACATGAAGAAGGAGCATCTCGTGCATTTTCTTGAATGGAAAGAGGAATGGGTGGAAATTGCTATGAAACACTTTTATCAAAGCTACCAATTCTATGCTGAAAATATCAAGCCTCACCTAGTTGAAAATAGTCCAAAGCGACAAAGACTAAATGCTGATAGTGACGATGATGTACAATGCCTCATATTTAAGCAGATTAAACAAACCCCTGTCAAAGAAGAATGTAAGAGTTATTTGCAAGAAGATATTGTGGCAGTAAGTGATGTCCTAGGGTTCTGGAAAGATCGCGCTAGGAGGTATCCAATTTTATCTGCGATGGCTAAAGATTATTTGACAATACAGGCATCTAGTGTCTCTTCAGAGAGGGCCTTTTCATCTGCAGGTAATTTAGTTACCTCAAAGAGAGGAGGGTTGAAAGGGGAAACGATTAGAATGGTGGAGTTTTTGAAAGCCCATATCCCTGTTCCTCCAAATAAATACGATTGAATTTTTAGTAATAATTACTCATCCCCCAGGGCACCCTAGGGCAAACAGGGCGGGTCAGGGTTGGACCTTCAGAAATCCAGGGTGGGGCAGGGGAAGAGAAAAAACCCTGCCCTGCCCCGGGTGTGCAAGCCTAGACTAAAGTCACTCTTACAATGGTCAAGTTGCTTCACGGGCGGATCAATTCCACGTACTTGGTTGTCCAATCCTGGATAAATAATTATGCGACTTTCAAATTACATACATTTGAAACTATTTCGGAAAATTATTCTCGTGTTTGATTTTCTTTGCAGCCAATAATCATCAAGATATTTGTATTACTTGAAATTTTTAATAATCCAGAAAAATGGCAGAGTATACTCCTACTTCAATATCTGCAATAGCCCAGCTGGTTGTTGGGATTCTCAATATGGTTATTCTCATTCCCTATTACACAAAAAACACGATCACACAAGCTGGATGGAACCACATTTTGTTCAGTATCTTTCACCTAGCTAATGTTATCATCACTTTTGTAATAATAATTCTACAGGATGGAACTACTTCAATATGCGTAACATGGTACTTGCAGGTTCTATGTAAATAATATAGGGCGGAACATTTGCTATAACCGAAGCAGTCTTGGACTGGATTTTTATGTTAAGAGTCTACAACCTGTACAACAAGCCAGTAGTCAAGTATGCCTGGATAATATTGTTTATGTTGCTGGACGTGGTTCCGAGAGTCCTAGCGATTGGGATGTATCAAACAACAATTTCTAATCATGGGTTATGCCTACTGTACCTACCTACTATGCCAAGAATTGTAAAGGCCATCTTGAATACTGTATTTATTGGAATAGTTGGTGTGTATTTTGTCTATGTCATGTTGGGGTTGACTGCTTGTGGTTTTGCTTCATCTCAGATATATGAATCACTAACAATTACATCAGTGACATTTGGGATAATGCTGTGTCTAGTGCGCACTGTTATATACATTCCATACACACTAGGTACATTTGGCCCCACAATAACTGGCACGTTGATTCCTATTGAAATGTGCTTACTGCCGCCGCTTTGTTTTTGCAGTATCGTTTTCGGAGGCAAGTTAAAAGTATCGAAAAGGGGTAAATATAGAGGAGCATCTTGGTCCTCTGCATCAGCAAACTTTTCACCATCAGTCAGTAATCCTACAATAATTCAATCATTCCAAATTTAAACAATCTTTAATATATGATATTTTGATATTCTTTTGCAATGTCAATATTCTGATTGAAAAAATGGTTTTAATGAATAACAAAGTCTTCTTGTTTGATTAGAGATTTCAAATGGTCTTTCTATGATTAAATGTTTGAAATATTTTTGAGCTAACTATCTTGGAAATATTCCATAAAAGTACCATTGTCCAGATTTGCAAAGAAATTGGACAGATATATACCAACAGCGACATTCATTCAGGAAACTCATTGAGACTGATTTAAATCACGTCATGTTTACTCTGCTTGCTTGCTGAGGGATTAAGTAATCTTTGAGAGGGTACCCCACAAGCAGTTTCTCAACATAAGCAATTTGATCACATTCTTTCAAAAAACTGCTTACTATGAATTTAGTTGCTAAACTCATTAACGGGTACTTTAATCGTTATACTCTCTCTGGTTAGCATAGATGATTTTGGAGAATTGGTACTTGGCTCACCTAGAAACCTAGTCTACTCGTAAAGATTATGCTAAGTGTTTGTGTTAGCAGGAATAGTTTGGGTGTAAAACCTCTTTTCCATTAAATTATTGCAAAGATTATCCTTTTGGAAATCTGTAAATTTAAATATTAGCTCTCAGATAAACATTCTATTCGCATTTTTACGTGATGATAGGATATTCCGGGCGGATTTGCTGTTCTAATTAATCAGTTTTGATTCTGCATTAGACATGCATGTAGACCTCATTTATCATTACAAAATGCTCGTGATATTTTCATTGTTTGCACGGACAATCTATCCATTGTTTGCACTCAATAATATAAAAACTCCGGAATCCATTGATTGATTATCAATGGTTAACTACAGTCCTACGAATATTGCTGGAATTGCAGAGCTCGTAGTGGGAGTCCTAAATGCTATCGCAATCGTGCCTTACTACTTGAGAAATAGAATTACAGTAATTGGGTGGTGGCACATACTGTTTAGCGTGTTTCTTCTTGTGAATGTGATCGTTACGAATGTAATCAACCTGGGAGGTAACGGTACAACTACATCCTGCGGAATGTGGTACACTCAGGTATTTCAAAGATTTATCTAGGGAATAACTTTTGCCATTGCTGAGGCCATTATTGATTGGATCTTTATGCTTCGAGTTTACAACCTGTACAACCGTCCAATCATCAAATACTTGTGGATTGCTTTGTTTGTGCTACTAGATGCCATTCCTAGGATTGTAGCTGTTGCGATGTATCAAACAACCATCTCTAACACTGGATTGTGCCTACTTTCACTACCAACTACAGCAAGAATTGTCAAGGCAGCCCTAAACACTGCCTTTATTGGTGTGGTTGCCGTGTATTTCGTTTATGTCATGTTTGGAATGATTTCCGGTGCAGTTGGGGGTGTAGAAGTGTTTGAATCTTTGACAGTTACTTCCACTGGTTTCGGATTAGTCTTGTGTGTTGTACGAACTGTCATCTACATTCCTTACATCCTCGGCACGTTTGGGCCAGTTTATACAGGCACTCTAATCCCGATTGAAATGTGTCTCCTTCCTCCACTATGTTTCTTTAGTATTGTTTTTGGAGCCAAGCTAAAGTTGCGTGGATCGAGTGATAAGTCCCGTGGAACTACTTTATCAGGTGGGGCATCCAAAATAACCCAAACAGGCGCTTCGGAAGCCGGCTCTCCTACAAAGAATAAATTTTGAATAGTTTTAAACATCAGCTTGTCTCACAATTCTTTTTCCCAATTTTTGTCATGAGCAACTTGCTGAAGCTAATCCAAAAGGACGTTCAGAAATTGGATCCAAACTACCTCAGCAAAGTGATACAGGATACAAAGCGGAATCCCGAGCAAGTTTACAAGAATCTTTACAAGTATTTGCCAAACAAGAACTCGGCAGTGAGGTACAAAATAATTCTGATTTTGGAAAAGCTTTTGAAATCATTTGTGGTTCGCAATCTGTTCATTAAGGATTCGCTTCACTGGATTGAAATGTTTTTCAGTGTTCAAGATCAAAATGGGCCATTTATTCGGAGGAAACTTGTTCAAATAGTAGAGTTTTTGTATGGTAAATTCAGGCACAACCACCCTCAATTAAATTATATTCGCCATTTTGTAAACGAAAGGAATTCGATTCCTATTCCGGTACAACTGAATCCGGTAGATGCGAGAATTCAAGAATACAGAAAGCAGAAATACTTGAAAATTGTCATTGAAGAATACCCAGAATTGTGCAGTACACTCAATCGTGATTTAAATATGCTGAATAACACTTTGGAATTAGTGGGCGATACAGACTTGATTGAAAATTCTGAAACTAGGATACTATTTGATTCTTTAAGGGAGCAATATGGCGTCTTGTTAATATGTAAAAACAAAGTAGATCGATGGCTGTCATTGGTAACCAAAGCAGAGGATGAAGATACCGCACGACAGCAAGAGATACTGAAAAGGTTGATAGATACCAAAATGGAATTGGGGATTTTAGAAACTGTCCAAAATCTTTTAGACAGGGTGGAAATAGTTGGTGATTCTGATGATAGCGATGGATTTGAGGATTTGGATGATTACGAACCAACCGCAAAAGTTCCCAAAGCTGAAACTTCTAAACCAGTTCCTTCACCCAAAAAGAGTCTAGTGTTTACAAAGAAAAGTACAGGATTGCAGCCTGTGTTTATCAAAACGAATCAGACTTCTCCTCTTGAAGATGAAGTGGAGCAACCTGAAATTATCAATCCGGAACTCAAAGAGTATTTTGAAAAGGCGCCAATAGTAGAATATGGACAAGATTTGGAATATTGGTCACAAAAACCGACATTCCACCAAATATCATCTAATGCTGTGTTACAATCTCACAGATTTATGGGGGCTTCTGATGATAAAGAACTTCCCCTAGAAACTATAGAACAATTAACAAAAAGGCCAGTTTATCTAGAACCCGCTCCTCAACCAGAAATCCAAGAATGCGGTGCAAAGCTAAAGAATGGGAATAGATGTAAAAGAAAAGATTTAAAAAAATGTCCGTTCCATGGACCTATTATACCTAGAGATGAGCTTGGGAATGCCCTTGATCCTACTCAAGAAGTAGTTAAAGAGACTGTGCCAGAATGGAAAAAAGCAATAGAACGTGAAAAAGAAACGGATAGAAGTGATCCAAATACAATAAGATTAAGCAAAAAGAAGAGCAGCAAGCATAACATCAGACAAGTATTGAAAAAAACGTCTTCTGGTCCAGATCTAATGGATCAGTACAAACGCAGAGATAAATCTGTATTCCGTTGGTAAATTTTTATTATTTTGGCAATAAATCATAGTATTCAAGTAGTAACCTGAATGCATAACATTCCATATCCGCTTTTCTCAAATAAGAAGCAGCATAGTCATGGGCTTCGGATACAATCTTGTGAGACAGCAATTGATGGTCTTTTGCCCAAAAGAACTTTGGTTTCAAATCGTCATAAGTAATATCAATAGGAATATAATGTTTCCATGGCTGTACCCGGTCAGTCACCCAATCCCTAATGTTAATAAAGAATACCTAAAGATTGTCATTTTGAAAACAAGGACATCAAATCTCAACAATCCCAAGAATCGTTCGGTAAATACGGTACCTGGATTAGTTTTAATTACCATCAACGTCAATATTGTACTTGTTTTTGAACTTGAAGATTTTATCAACATTTTTAGAAAGTCCACCCATATAATTGAACACTTCTGGCCTCATGCTTTGTTCAACGGTATCACCACCAGTAACTCTTACCAGTGCAGGTTCAAAAAACTTTGTCCCTTTGTATCCATATTCATGTACAAGTCTTACTCTATGAGCATTTTTCCAATCAGTTTCATTGGTGATGAACTGGCCAGTAAGACTGCCTCTCCAAGACAATCTTTCTTTTTTCTGCGGCCAAGGTTCATTAGTTACACCTTTGGCCAACTCTTCTTCGCTATTAAAGTGCCACCAAACAGGCATGACAATGTCGCTAAAACATCCCTTGATTGAAGACATTGAAAATACAGGCAACTTCATTTCAGTTCCTAAAAAGTTCCACGGAGCTATAAAAAAGCCATGTAATCTAACATTAACAATAATTACTTGAATTCTTCATCGCGAAGAGCCCCTTTATCACATACGCGTTTCATGAAATCAATAATAGAGGTTTTATGTGATTCATAAGTCTTTGTTTTCTCGTCAAATGTAAATGTTTTCAGTATTTTTTCCCTGTCCTGTTCACTGTGGAATTTTGGTGGGTTTTTCAATACACGCTAAGATTAACCAGTATTACAGGCTCATCCATCCAATTCATGTAAAAAGTCATGTCTGGTAAATACTTTAGGAAACTTTCTGCTCCATTCCAGTATACACGTTCTTGCGTTTCTTTTCTAATATATTGTCCGTCCTTGACTTGATAAATAGACATCCATCCCATATTATTCAACGCTTCAATCATTTCTTTAGTAATTCCGGTTTTTCTAAATGGTTCGAGATCGTTGTATAGTGGTTCATACAAATTTGGCGCAAAGCTGCACTGCTTTTCCTTTGCAAAATCAAACCACTTGTCCATTCGATAAGGCACAGCACGTTTGAATTCCGCTTCGTAATAATCGCTGAATTCTCTGAAATTTGCAAATTCTTTGAAGCTTTGAGTGGCATTGATAATCTTTCTTGCTTTTCCCAGTGCATTCAGACGCTCCATTTGAATTTCTGATGGGCGGTATGTAATTTCGTCTGGGCTTGATCCGTAGAAATATATTGATATCAGTATTAGGAGGGTAAAGAATGCGATTCGAAAGCTGCTCCTACACAACCGTTGAAACATTTTCTAAAAAATTCACGCCATGGATATCAATTAGACTCGTATAATAGTTTACTAAATCGAAATAATAACTTGTAAATTAGTTTGAGATTGTTATATTTTTAGTATATTCTTCAAAGCTAAGGGTTACATTCAAACGGAGGTCAGCCCTTGAGAAGTTCAGGAATTGATCAGAGCTGCCAGCCTCATATGCCCAGGATTTAATCAAATCCAAATTATCGCAAAACCAGATTAGCCCTTGCTTATCCCACTGATAAAAATACCAATTATCCAAAGGGCTTTTCCAAACATTTAGAAAGGATTATTGTGACTGAATGAACACAAAAAAATATTACTTTTGATTTTATTATTTACGATTTCCAAGCTCAACGTCGGTTTGATTGAGATATTCTTGCCCTTCAACGCTTTCATAGAATAGCCACAGCTTTCTTGTGCTAAAGATAACAAACATGTTGTACAGAACAGAGATAGCAAGCGAACAGTAGATAAATATCAAGGCTTGGTTATAGGCGGCATCAAAGTCAGTATTGTTAGAGTTTGAAACAGAATCATGTATACTTTGCTTGAAGCCATTATTTGAGACCAAGACGATTGTGAGGATAATACCCAACAAAATGAATACAGCTTTGATACCAGCGTAGATTTTTAATGCAACAGGTCGATGCTTCCAAGCACCATACATACCAACGCAATCAATGAGAATTCCAACAATTAGACCTGCTATTCCTACGTGTGGTTGCAAACCTGAAATAACTCCAAGTACAATGGAGATTCCGATAACAATTAGTAAGAATGTTCTAGTGTCGCAGCAGCAAGTTCTTGGAAGGGCCATTTCTTTTTTTCTTGCTATGCTGCCCTTTTTATAATTCCAAGCGGCTCGGCTATGTCAAAGAACTGGTACAAACCAATCATGTGATAAAAATGTCAAGGAGCCAACCTCGGCGAATCCATGAAACCCCGAGTTCTTATGACTTTTAATGAAATAGCACTGTTTATGTTGGTTAAACACATCCTTGTTTATTGTACTAAGTTGTGTAGCCTGTGATCAGATGTTTTGACAAAGATATTCTTTCTCGAAGTGATGGAATACATCCATCGCAATTTTTAGAGTTATTTCTGATTATTACGGTACTTTTTATTCTTCTATGCTTCTTCTTTGACTGGCTCAACTGGTTCAAGCTGCACTTGATTTACTAGCACAGTATTTTTCTGAGCTTGAATCCATTGTAAAAATATTACGCCTTCAGGGCTGTCCAAGAATCTCCAATAGTACCACGCAGAAACCACATTTGAAATATATGCAGAACAACTAATCACGAAAATAATTATTGCTCTAACAAGTATTCTATTGAGTTCATCTTGAATCACTGGCCCAAAAAGGTCAGAAAGTGTTTGAATGTCAGATACAAATTGGGCAAAAACGGCGATTGAGATTAAAATGGTAAGGGATTTCATGCCAGCAAATACTTTGAGGAAAGTTGAATGATAGGTCCACCCAGCAAAGATACCAAAGGCGTCAACAAAAAGCATAATCAAGTAGCCCAGTTTGCCTTCATCATTGCGGGACAGATTGACTATATCTGCAAATAGGGAGATGCCAACCAAAACCAAAAAAGCTTTCCTATATCTGCATGTAGGTGGAGGAACTGCAACTGTGTTCATTTGTAGAATGTATTTTTTTTCGATATATTTATATTGGCTGTGGCTGTTTAGAGGTACAAGTGTTTCATGTTATTGGAAAGGAAAAATGTTGAAATGAAAGGTGAATATTGCGGAAACTGTTTGCTGGTGCTAACTACGCGAATATACTTCTTTGTGAACTCTGCCAACTATAAAATATTGAATTATGTAGTTTTTTCAGAGTTTGTGCTCTTGTTAGTCACGACAGTCACTTCTGTATTAGGAATTTCGCCTTTTAAATTACCGAATTCAGCACAAGAAAAAAAAAGATTCCAACCACACATATCCCTAAAACAAATTTATTGATTCAAAATTATGCAGATTGTACAACTACTGGCTGCCCCAAGAACTTTTGTCCATCGACACTTTCATAGTATTTCCACAACGCTCTGGTTCTGAAAATGATAAACAAGTTCCACAAAGTCTCAATTGCAATAAAAGTATAAGAGTAAGCGAGAACGGAAGTCTTGTACGAATCAAATGAGACGTTAGGATGAGCACTGTTGTAAGCATCAATGATATTTTGGTTGAATGCATCAGTGTTGTAAATTACAACTGCAAGGATGATGGTGGCGATAGTAGAGAATGTTAGCGCACCAGCAAAAATCTTCAAGAATCCTGGTTTATGCTTCCAAGCGCCGTAGAAACCAATGCAATTGACTGCCAAGACAAGGAGGTAGCCGATTTTGCCAACATATCCAGTTCCAAAGATAAACACAAACAAGTTCCAGACGATTGAAACACCTAAAAGAGCCAACAGGCAAGTTCTGAAATCACAGCAACAAGATTTTGGAGGACCTTGATTCATTATTCGACAAGTTTCTTTGGCATCCTTTTTATGTAAAGCGGCACCAATCATGTGATCAATCTGCATTAAAAATAAGAATTTCGTTATCACAACACCCCCGTATATTTGGTTAATAACAACAGCTTATGAGGCGCAGGCTGATTGGCATAAGCGATTTATAAAACAAACTTGAACGCAAGAAAACAAAAAGCGTTAGGAATCCCCATTGTGGCGCGAAATCCATTTATGGTCTACGAATTATTAATATCAAGATGTGGCTCTTTCAATTCTAGTACAGCCTTCTTCAGGACTTTCAAACTATACCAGGGTAGTATACCCACTCACTCCATGTATGGTTCTTCAAAGCCGCATTCCGCAAGTTCATTTCTTATCTTTTGTTTAATTTTCCACCAGCTCATTGGTAAATATCCTCTTGTGCGACTTGGAAAAATATTATAAAAACTTGGATTTTTATTCTATTTATTTTCAATCCCTAAACCACTCATCAACTGCTCAATCTCATCTACCTTGGCGTTGATATTTCTGGTAACAGCATCGTTAGTTGCATCGGTCAATCCTTCCAAAACCTGATCAACGTCTGAATCTACGTCTTTGAATCTAATATGTTGAGCAGACTGCTTGGTTTCGAGGTCAAATGGATGGCATTTTGGTTTACCCCCAAAACAACACTTTTTGATAATTGGCCCACTATTCCATGCATATATGAATTCTGATAATTGATCTTCACATTCATGGTGTTGTAAATCGTCCTCTGTATAAAATTCTAATCCGCAATTATAACAATATGGGTATTCTTCATGGTCGCTGAAATGGCACGTATGAGTCTTCAAGTCTTCCTCTGAATCCAAGTATTCATCGCACGTAGGACAAGCTATATCCTGGGAACAGTGAGTGCTAGCGTAATAACAAGAATGATTTTCCCATAATTCTCTATTTGGATAGTCATTATAGCAAACTCCACACATTAACCACCCACTTTTATAGTCCGAAGTCCTTGAGCGAGAGCTGGAGCTAAATGAATGGTTGGAACTTGGAGGAATAAAGCCTTCAACAGATTTGGAGGTTGACAAGACTTTTTCAGGTCTCAACTTTTCCCTAATTGCATTTGTAATTTCCGAATCAGAATCGCTATCCTCCAGTAAAGAAATTGAAGAGTCGCTGTCAGTAGTGTCACTGTTGTCCTTGTTGGGAACCATTACTGAAGCACCGATACTTTTCGCGGAATTCCTATACTCTTTATCATAGTCAGCAAAAGTGTCATTTTCATCATCGCTGGATAATATGGTATCAAGGTTTTGCTGTGTGTCATTGGTTTTTGCAGAGAACCTAGAGTCTTGGGAAACTCTCTTTCTCGAAGGTTTAAGAGAAGTTCCAGATCCCGCAGACTTGCGATAACCTTTCTTTTCCTTCTTTTGAAGAGAAGATTGTCGTTCAGGAATGGAAGCCTTTCGTTCTTTCGTTTGGTGCTTTGTGTCGTCGGAATCGTTTGAAAAAATCGAAAGTCGATAGCTGTTTCTCCTTGAATTGACATGCAAAGATTGCCGCTTGGATTTGTCTGAAAACACTGATCCTCTTCTAGGGTATTCGACTCTTTCATCATCAGTTAAACCAGTGTAACTATCTACTACCTGCAACGCTTTTGTTAATTTTAGAGCACCTTCAAATTCATTGGTAATCAACTCTAGAGCGCTTTCCGGATGCTTTTCAATGCGATCTAGTAACACTGGATAGTGATCATGGTTAATATGCAACAGCACAAAGTCCAACTGTTCAGTTTGCTTGTAGGTAAAGGATTTACATTTCGCTTTTATAAGCTGCTTGTACTGTTTAGATGTCCGCTTTTCAGTAGGGATCGACTTTGTCATACCAGGATCTGTTTCCTTGTAAAAGTCCAGAGTATCTGTGAACAATTCACTCTGGCGCTGCATATTTTGCAAACGAAAAATTCTAAAGTTTCACATCAATGACTCTGTCCAAAATAGGAAATTCATAGAATGACGTTTATTCGAAATGCATGCATTCAAGGTACTGTGCATAGTCGTGAGTAGATTCATACTGTTCAGCGCAGTAACATACTTGCCAAGTACCATCACAGTGTGGTTTCGGAGTAATTGGTTCTCTCTTTGCTAGCCCATCTTGAAGACATTTCAAGTAAGCATCATGGTCATGAGTAATTTGGTATTCCTTTGAGCATTCACATACTTGGAAGGTGCCATCGCAGCTTGGAACTTTGGTGATTGCAAAAGCAAAAGGCAAGAGAGCTAGAAACTTCATTCCTCAACATCTGTTAGATTTCCGATTATATACAATCTGAGATCCCAGGGAGACTGTGGATTAAAAAGCAAAAAGCATTGTCGCGTGGTGGGCCGATATTAAATAAGGGTTCAGCGAAATAAACTGATATCCAACTATTATTAAACATTGGCGATGCAGGGAGTCCATAGTAACTTTTTATTGTGGTTGTTTAAACCAATCATGTACCAGTTTCGTGTTACTGGACAGACAAGAATTCTCCATGGTGAATAAAGCATTGGACAGTGCACAACGAGAAGGCGGGTACTTTTTACATTCCGCGACTTACAGAGTACACTAATATTATGACACAAACCGCTTTCAATAAATGATTATTATCCAATCATCTCGAAATTCGTATCACCAGACTGTATACAAAACGATACTCTGCTACCCAGTAAGTCTTTTTATTGGTGCGAATAGCCCTAGTAATTTTCCACTCTATTCTCAAGAGTAATTTTTTTCCTTTGCTTGAAATGCATCTGTTATACCTCGTCCTATTTTCCCAAATACTCGCCAATTACTACAAAATCCTGGGAGTCTCCAAATCAGCTTCAAAGAAGGAAATCAAAAAGAATTACAGAGAGAAATCAAAGTTATATCATCCAGATAAGAACAAGGACCCAGCTGCAAATGAAAAATTCGTTGAACTTGCTGAAGCTTACGAAGTGCTATCCGATGATGAGAAGCGTAGGATTTACGATCAATACGGAAAGGAAGGATTGAAAAATGGAGGTCAGCAATTCCACAATCCGTTTGATATTTTCTCTCAATTTGGTGGAGGTAATAGATTCAATCGTCAAGAAAAGAAGGGGCACTCTATTTCAATTGAGTTACCAGTCACGCTTGAAGAATTGTACTTGGGAAAGACTGTTGAAATCGAAATTAACAAGCAAATCATTTGTCCAATTTGCAGAGGTGAACTATTCTAATGTAGGCAGCGGTGCAAAGAGCGATGAACATGTAAAGACTTGTAACAAATGTAACGGACAAGGATATGTGATTCAAAGACAGCAAATTGCTCCAGGCTTTTACCAACAGGTTCAAACCCAGTGCAGCGCTTGTGGAGGACGAGGAAAGACAATCACTCACAAATGCCCTGCTTGCAAAGGGCACAAAGTAAAGAGAGGAAGTACACAACTAACCATTGCTGTTGAAAGAGGAATGTCTGATGGAACTGTCATTGAATTTGAAGGAGAATCTGATGAATCACCAGATTACTCTTCAGGAGATCTTAAAGTTACACTGGTTCAAGAGCCACACAAATACTTTACCAGAAAAGAAAACAACCTCTACCTCTCACATTTACTAACATTAAAAGAAGCATTATTAGGGTTTAGCGCAAAGATTACTCATTTGGATCAAAAAGAGTTTGAATTAAAGCGAACCAAAGTTACGCAGGATGGTAAATCATTCTAAAATTAGGATATGTCGAGATTATTAAAGGAAAAGGGATGCCGGATAAATGGGGTGCATTTGGGGACTTGTTTGTAGAGTATCAAGTCGTATTACCGCAATCATTGACCGATATACAAATTCAAAGTATGATTATACTAATTTAAGGCTTAAAAGAAATACTATAATAAAATATCATCAGATTATCTGTTGTTTCTTTGAATTACAGCTCTTACTTGTTTCCGAGATTGACTGCAGTGTACACTTTATCGCGCTGTAGGTACACTGTATTAATTTGCCTATATATACTCTGGTTAGCCAAGTACTGATAATCAACTTCCTTGCTTCACTTGCCACGTCAAACTTGACGCCACAAATTTCTAGTTTTCCAAAAATGAGTAAATCGGCAGTAAAGAGACTATTGCAGGAACTAAAAGAGTTAGAAAACGATCCTAGTCCGGAATTTACTGCATGTCCGCTCGAGTCTGACATCCTAGAATGGCACTTTACAATCCGTGGTCCACCAGAAGGAGGTACACACTATTAACAATTAGGGTTCAAAGGCGGTCGTTATCATGGTCGCTTGATATTTCCAGTTGAATATCCTTTCAAACCACCAAATATTGTATTTTTAACTCCAAATGGAAGGTTTGAAGTAAACAAAAAGATCTGTCTGTCAATTACCGGCTATCATCCTGAAAGCTGGAGACCTTCCTGGGGAGTACGAACTGCCCTCATTGCAATCATTTCATTTTTCTTGACCAACGGCGAAGGTGCAGTCGGAGCTTTGGATTGGAATGAAACTGAAAGGGAAAAAGTAGCCAAAGAAAGTTTAGATTGGAAGTGTAATGTTTGTGGGGGCTGTAATAGGGATGCGCTTCCTAGCGAAGAACAAATGCCTAGCAGTAAATTAGAGGTGGATCCTGAATTATGCTTGGATTTGAACAAGATGGAATCATTAAACAATATTTCGGAGCAGGATTTGGAAGGATCGCTGAAAGATGCTGGAGAAGAAGTCGAGTTGGATAAATCACTAGAAAATCCTGTTGAACCCGAACGAATTGCTGAACCTACTCCAACGGTTGAAGCACCTGTTGAAGCACCAGTCCAAGATACCAATCCTACTGTAAATAATCAAATACTGGGTAAATTGGAAGAACACGCTGATCCAAACATGACTAAGCTCTGGGTAGTTGATGGTCTCTTAATTGCCTTGTTTGTAATCATTATTGGTCTACTTGCCAACAAATACACATGAAATAAACAAATGTAAACTATATTAATGCTTTGCTCTCTGCTGTTTTTTCTTCAACATTTCAAATGTCTTTTCTCTATCACTCTTGCGCAACGTATACTCTGTACAGTACTCACTCCAGTGCTTTCCGTCAGTCTTACTCCCCGAAACTAGAGCTATATTCTTTGTCGAAGGAATCCTTAAATGCTCTTGGTTTACTTGATACCCCAACTCGTTGCATTCTTTCTTGATTTCATCGATATACGTATGAAATCTACCTTTACCATCTTGTTTCTTTGTATACTTTGATCCATCCAAGTTATGCAAGCAGCAAGGTATAATCACAAAATGGTTATTATTTTTAGCTGCGATTATTGGAATCCAAAGTGTAAGTTCGTCTGGATGATTTCCAATCAGATACTCTACATTTTCAAATGACTCTTGCTCGAATAGCAATGGACGTTCTGTTAGATTTGTGCTTAGTTTGTCCCAGAATTTGCGTTTGGTAAGATCTATTCCGTATCCTTTGTAACCTTCGCTATTTAGAATATAAACAAGGAATCCATTTCCGCAGCCTAAATCTACAAACTGGTATTCTTTTTCGCTCTTGGTTTTCCACAATAAAATCAAAAATGTTGCAATGCCAATATCTTCATATACATGCTTTGCTGGGTCAAGAGAGTCCCAATCTGATACCCAATGCTTGTACTTGTTCTTTAATTCTTGGTATAAATCCTGGTATTCAACTTTGGATACTAATTGATCATGGTGAACCTTTTTCTCGTATCCGTTTTTAGTTCCAATGCTGAATTTGACCATAAAATTCAAAATTCTCGTCCAAATCTTTTTGAAATCCTGGGGAAATGAAGGAAACTCTAGGGTTCGAATAGAAACGGTTTCCTTGTCATAAACATACTGGAATTTCTGATATTTTGGGTAAAAGAATGGATACTTTGACAATGCTAATGGTTCATCAAAATTTTCCATCGCTTCATGTTCAAATACGGCACTATCTAGAGTCGTTGTAATTGTGATTTTTTGTAGTATTGTTGGATCTCTTTCCTGGGCAGGAACCAACTTTCTGTAAATTATCCGCAACCCATCTGTCTTTACATCAGACAATATTTCAGCTCGCTTCAATGCTTTCGAAATATAATTCGGTTCAGTGATGAACGTTTCCATAGCTGTCAAGAAATGACAGAGTTGGAATTGTGCATTTGTTTCAACTTCAGTTTTCCAACTCATGAAAAAGAAAAAAATTAGACAAATAGAGGGTGAAGAAAAAGTACTTTGGATATGAGGACTCTCAATCCTGGGAAAGGTATTACTCATCCTGTTCAATCAGCGGCGTAGTCATCCACCTATCAGATTCTTGATTTGTGAGCTAAGCCTCCTGATGAGTAATTATGCATTAGAATTCTAGAACTGGGAAAAGCCTTTTTTAGAAGCGGTTTCGCCGTTACCAAGCTGGATTACTCATAATAACGAATAACCATTCAGTTGGTCAAAGACTAGCCGTGGCCAAATCGCTATTTCAAAAACGCAAAACAATTTATTGAAAGAGAGCTCAGTTTTTCTTCAAACCCAATTGCATCATGAGCATATGAGATCCATCAAGCTTTTGCTTTAATGAATCTACTTGCATTTGCAAATCTCTTTCGCGAGCAACCCAAGCTTCTCTTTCCTTTTCCAAGACAGCTAAACGGACAGACATTTCAAACTTTTCCTTTTCAAACTTTGCAAGAGTGTCTTGATAAGTTTTCAATTGATCAAGCTTCTTTTGTCTGCATCGGCGGGCAGCTTCGTTTTGCTAAATAAGTCTATATCTACCTTTTGGCGTTTCTTTGCTTCCACATCGACAGTTTCGAGAGGTCTCTTTTCAGCCTTTACTTCAACAAAAGGAAGAGCAACAGTTTCCGGTGGGGAAGGAATGGTTGTTGGTGGTGATGGGAGTGGAACATCGAAATTGAAATAGTTCCAGTCTAAAGTTTGTGGTTGAGATACTGGGAGTGGAGCTTTTAAATCGGTTTTCAAACTATCAAACCCTACATATTAGTGACTGTTACAAGCGTCGAAATCTTCGCCAGTGATATTGGCGGTTTCTGGTTGTTGTAAGTTCTTTATATGACACATAGTCCGGTAAAAAGATTCGTAAACTTTTTTTGCCTATTGGGAGCTATGAATCAGCCACCTCAAAAATGCACTGAAGTAGGAGATTCCTAATTGGCCGCCCACATATCATAAGGTTTCACTGAAATAGAAAGTATCTTCCACGTGTTAGAGGAAGAGTAGAATACAAATTAACACATTATACACACAAACTAGAAATGGTTCCTGCCCTTTGTTTATGGGCTCTAGTTTTTTTGCTCATTCTATTATGCGTTAGTTTTACCAATTACTATATTGTTCCCCATCAGTTTTATGCCAGCAAAATAAATGCTGAATTAAAGACTCGACACTGGATCTCTCTCCGACAAATTAAGGCAGGCGTAGATCATTGGTGGTCAAGTTGTGTTCCAGTCAAGAAACCAAAATTTGCAAAAATATTCGTCATTTCAAAAGTGCAAAATTATAACACTGGTAAACTGGGTAGATATAAAATTGGCATAGGGAATGGAAATTCCTATTGTTTATAAAATCCACTTTATTTAGCGCAATGCAAATTCGCAATTGTAAAATAGTCATCCCGCTCCTTCCTCAACAAGTCGATCTCTCGCTTATACTCCTCCTCTCTCTTTTGCCACTCGAATCTTTCCTTTTCAATTATAGCAAGCCGTATATCTTTTTCGAAAAGTTGATTCTGTAGTTTCGTGACCTGTTCTTTGTACTCTGATAGCTGAGTAACTTTCTTTAGCCGGCATCTACGAGCTGCTTCATTTTGCTAAGTTAGTCGTATATACCTTTTGTCGCTTCCGAGTTAGCAAGTCGTCAGATGGAGAACTTATCTCTTTTTTGAGGGTTGCTTCAAGAAGAAATTCAGATTTGATTGGACTCTTTTCTGGTTGATATTCGCTGATAGTTGGAGTAGGATATGGTTGGGAACCTAACAGTCCAAGCCATTCGTCGAGGTTTACTGCAGTTGTAATTTGCATAAATTTTAAGGTCAATTGATTTGCATTTAGGGGGTATGGCTTGCACCCAAATTGTTAATTCTCATCTGACAGCCAATAAGTGGAAAAATGGGATTGGTGATCAAAAAAGCCGGAATGCAGTTGCACAACTTTTGAACTATGCAAGTCCGCTTCTAAAGAAACTATCACACTGATCTTAACCATCTATAGCTATGAACAGGGTTCAAGGAACAATCACTCCGAAACATTTTAAGATTAAGTGATATATATTCAAAATTAAAAAACTAATTGTGTTTCATTCTCATGAGAATCAGATGGGATTCGTCCAACTGGCACTTGAGGAGCTGCACTCGCTCTTGCAATTCTTTTTCTTTGATTAACCAGGCTGCTCTTTCTTTCTCCAAAACAGCGAGACGAACCGACATTTCAAACATTTCGTTTTCGAATCTTTTGGCTTTTTCTTGGCATTCTTGTAGTTGGTTTAGTTTCTTTTGACGACATCTATTGTTATTTAGGAATTACCTTTTGGCAGCATCGTTTTGTCTTTGGCGCTTTTTCAACAGTACTTCATCCACTTCGACTTCTGAGTGCTCTCTTTTTAAAGAGTGGGAACTGGTTGGAGATGGGTAGTCAACTGGAGTGATTGCTGGAACAGAAGCAGGCACTGGAATAGAAGACTCGAAAGCTAATGGTAATTGCGGGAATAGTTGTTGATAGGATTCTTCTTCAAATGAAAGTGGAGGAGTAAGAGTATCAAGTTCCGGCGACATTTTCAAATCAGTCTTTAGAGATTCGAACCAAGCATCGAAATCATTTGCGTTTACGTTGAGGGTTGATGTTGTTGGTGTTTGCAGGTTTTTGATATGACACATTGTGTTATGGGGCGTAAGTCTTTTTTCACTTTATATAGTTGACTCAGCTCTTACAATTTCTTACTCATTCTCAAATCATCTTGTGGCTTGGCCATTATAACCTGAAACTGGAAGGTGAGCCGTTGTGCAAGCCTGATGGAGTGGAAATAGGATCAGCTCCCAAGAACCACTCATAAAACACAATGCGGATGCTGGATTTGAAAAGCCGACTGTTAGAGACTAGTTATTAGTAAGACATCAAGACAACCTATTAGAACTATTTTGGTTTTGTGCATTTACCAAATTGTGATTGTCTCCTAAAAGTACGCATTTCTTGGCTGAGCGGTAATTTTAAAGTCAAATTTGCCGTTACTACCATCACTAGATGCTAGTTCTTTGAAAAAATGTAAAATATCCGACGTGTGCAACGTCATTCATAGTGAGATTGATTTTACATTTTACAAATCAAAATGGGAGTCGAATCAAATAATCCTGTTGGATTCTTCAGTAATATGATATCCTCAGTTATAAAGCAAGACGCTCCGCAGCCCAAACTCGCTCCACATATGCCCAATCTGAGTAGTAATAATTCAGGAGATTTCTTTATCAGAATGAGTATGGACATGTTAAATGGATCGAAAGAAATAAGAAGAAATGAAGCCTTTAAAAAGGCAATCACCAGTGCATTGGGTAATTTCAGTTAATCTTAGAAGCATTGGACAATCCCGCCAGCACAGCCAATCCATTAGCTATTTTTAAACCATTTCAGTTAGCGTGTCAATCAAAAGACCCTGAAGTAAACATCATAGCCATAGATTGTTTAGGCAAACTATTTACCTACAACTACTGGAAATTTGCTTCGGAAGTAAGAATTGAGAAACACGAAATCAAAAAGAAGGACGAGGAAGAAGAAATCGATGGGGATAATGACGGAACAAGTGAAATGATTACATTTGTTATCGATACTATTTGCGATACATTTGTTGGGGAAGGAACAGATGAAAAAGTGCAATTGCAAATTATCAAAGTAACTCAAGCTAACCTAGGCTCTTCAAGCTGCTTTGACAAACACTGATTCTTCATTCAGCTTACATGGAGCCACTCTACTAAAAGCAATTAGAACCACTTACAACATTTTCTTATTATCCAAGTCAAACGATGTCCAAACTATTGCCCAGGGCACTGTAACTCAAATGGTCCAAAATGTCCTGAATAGAATTCCAAATCCGCTATATCCAAAGAAAAGTTCATCGCCAATGTTGAATAGAAGCAACACTAAATTAATGAGCAAACCAACAATCACGGATAGGTCAAGACACCCATCCAAAGAAGTGTCTAATATTCCCAAAGACTTGCCTTCACTTCCAAAAAGCGAATCAAATGAAAGCAATTCTGCAGAAGGAAACTTGCCGCACGAGCCAAATCTAGATAAAGATTTATCAGACAAGGCATATGATAGAGAATTCAAGGATGCCTTCAAAGTATTTCGAACGTTATGTATTCTCAGTGCCAAGACTATTCCCGTTCCAGAAGGGTAATTGAGTGTTAACACAGAACAATTGAATTGCGTTCGCAACCTATGCGATCAAAATTGCTCGCTCTTCATTTAATCTCTTCCATTCTACAATCGCATTTATACATTTTCAAGATGAAAGCCAAACCATTATACATGCTGGTTAAGGATAACCAAGTCTCCATCGAAAACTTTAAATTCATTGATGCAGTTAAAGAATTGCTTATTGTAACTCTTAGTAGAAATGCTACCAGTATGGTTCCTCCTGTTTTCGATGTCTGTATGGAGCTGTTTGGGAACTTGTGGGCAGGACTAAGACAGTTTTTGAAAAAGGAAATGAACATCTTCTTTACAGAAATTATTATTCCAATATTAGAAGCCAGAAAGAATATCGTATGGTACCAGCGTCATTCTCTTTTTAAACGATTAGGGCAGCTATTCTCTGATCCTCAATTGGACGGTGGCAAAATGCTAGTTGAAATCTATTTGAATTATGATTGTGACATTGACAGCAGTGCTAAAGAAAATATTTGGGAAAGAATGATGAATGCAATTGGAAAAGTTACATCTCAACATGTGGACGCTTCAGCTGTGTCTGCTCCCTTAATCCAGTCGTTCGTGAATCCATCGCATGGTATGCCACAACTCACCACGGCCAATTTAGTGCAATTGTCTAGAGAGCAAGTTAAAGAGCTCATTTCTGTAAACGGAGACGCTTTAGAACTAAGAAAGCAAGGAGTAAAGCTAATGGGATACGGAATTCTCAAGCCGTTATATGACTGGTGCTCTGAACGTGCTGAAAGCGCAAAGTTGGATGCTGAAGCTTCTAAAGACAGGGAGGAGAAAAAAACAGAACCAGAAAATGAAAAATCGCTTGGGTTAATATCTGAAGATGATTCACAGGCATTGGTAGATGATCCAACTCAATTTGGAAACTTGAAATTGCGAAAACAAAATATTATCGAAGGAATCAAAAAGTTCAACATCAAACCAAAGAAGGGCGTGCAATTCTTGCTTGATAACGACTGCATTAGATCTAGAACTCCAAGACATATTGCCCAGTTTTTAGCAACTGCGGAAGGAATAAACAAAACGCAACTTGGAGACTTTTTAGGAGAGGGAGATGAAGAAAATATAGCCATCATGCACGCATTTGTAGAACAGTTTGAGTTTGTAGGAATGGCATTTGTTGAAGCCTTGCGACAATTTCTACAAAGTTTCAGATTACCGGGTGAAGCACAGAAGATTGATAGATTTATGTTGAAATTTGCTGAAATTTACGTAAAAGGGAACCCAACTAGTTTCTCTAGTGCAGATACTGCGTATGTGTTGGCATACTCTGTAATAATGTTGAACACAGATCAACACAACAGCCAAGTAAAACGTAAAATGACAAAACAAGACTTTTTAAAGAACAATCGCGGTATTGATGGAGGCAAGGATCTCCCAGAAGAAGTTTTGGGAAGTGTTTTCGATGAAATTGTCAACAATGAAATTATCATGAAAGATGAGCAAAAACAGCAACCAAACCCAAAAGCTCCAGTAGATGCCAAAACAACTCTTGCAAAAACCAGTGAAGATATGGCAATAAAGACGGAAGCAAAAATCAGCAATATTCTTCGCAGGGGTGTTTCAAAAAGACAAGCACAGGATGACAAAGCCCATCATTTTATTTTTGCAAGTCATTATGCTCATGTTAAGCCAATGTTTGAAATTATCTGGATGTCAGTACTTTCAGGTTTGTCTACTCCATTGCAAGAAAGCGAGGATGTGGAAACAATCATGAGCGCATTAGAAGGGGTCAAGAATGCGACCAGAATCTCATGCTTATTTGATCTAGACTTGGAAAAGCAAACTTTACTTTCCACTCTCAGCAAGTTTACATTGCTGAACAATATCCAAGAAATGAGAGCAAAGAATTTCGAGGCTATAAAAACCTTGCTTGAAATAACATTATTAGAGGGAGATCATCTAGATTCATCATGGAAGGATGTGGTTAGCTGCATTTCAAATTTGGAAAAACTCCAAATTGTAGCTGGATTAACTTCCGATGATCCAAGTAGATCTAGAAACAACACGGATTTGAAACGAAAGGAAACTCAGCTTCGGCCGCAAGCGAAAGGAAAGTTTTTGGAAGAAGCTGCTGCTGCAGCAGGTTCTCAATCTATGACACTCACTGTCGATCGAATATTCACAGCAAGTTCAAAATTATCGGGTACAGCTATCGTACACTTTGTTCGAGCGCTATGCGAGTCATCTTGGGATGAGATCACTTCTTCAAATAATAGCAAGGAGCAAATAAGAATGTACTGCCTCCAAAGGTTGGTAGAAATCAGTTACTATAATATGAAACGTATTCGTGTGGAATGGTCCAACATTTGGGCAATCTTGGGGCCGCATTTCGACCAGGTTGGATGTTATCCAAACACAAACGTTGCATTTTTTGCTCTGGACAAGCTGCGACAGTTGGCAATGAAGTTTTTGGAAATTGAAGAACTCCCAAATTTCAAATTCCAGAAAGAATTTTTGCGTCCATTCGAAGAAATTGTAAAGAACAATTCGGACCCAAAAATCAAGGACATGTGTTTAGTTTGTGTTCAACAAATTATTCAGGTCAAAGGGAAAAGCTTAAAGAGTGGATGGAAAACATTGTTTGGAACCATCCTCCGAGTAGGAAGAGAAGCCAACGGTATATATTACTTTATATAGAACAAATTGTAACACTTGGGTTTGATTTGCTAAAGACTGTTTTCAAAAACAACTATGACACTGTAGTTCAAAATGGAAGTTTGCCCGATCTGGTAGCTTGCATTGCTGAATATTGCAAAAACAAAAAATATCCAAAATTAAAGTAACAGTTTGCTAATGTAGTACGCAATCGTTGGATATATACAAGCAATTGATTGCAAAAATCGCGGAAACTTCTGTCAAGAAGCCAATGAGACAGATGAGTCTTGTTGCAAGTCCTAGCGTGGCAAATGTATTCAGCGACACTCCAGTGTCTACGACAGGAACATTAAAAAAACAGACCACTCACCAAATTTCACCAGAAGAGGATATTTGTATTCGACTTTGGATGCCTGTGCTATTTGGGCTGCATGATCTTATTATGACGTGTGACTTGGAAGTCAGGACAAAGTAAATATTACTAATATTAGGGCAATGCAATATTTGTTTGATACCTTGAAGAGCCATGGTGAAGTGTTTACAACTTCCTTTTGGGAGATTCTAACCAAAGGCGTTTTGTTCCCAATTTTTGATGATTTGAAACAGTCTTCAGCAAACACCAGCATCTTAAATTCCAAATTTGCCAACAAAGACGAGCTTAACGTCTGGTTATCCACAACCCTCATTCAGGCGTTAAGACAATTTGTAGAACTGTTTACCCACTACTATACTACTTTAGGATTTATGTTGGATGGCATGCTGGGCTTAATGAAAATCTGTATATTGCACGAAAATGAAGCTCTTTCGAGAATTGGTGCTACGTGTATCCAGCAGCTAATAGAACACAATAATATCAGTTTTGACGAGAAGGATTGGGATCTTGTTTGCAAAATGTTTAAAGAATTATTTGATGAAACATCTCCAACGTTTCTGTTCTATAACTATACAGAGGAAGAGACCAAAGATGAAAAGTTTGCATTTTTAAACAGACCACTAGGTCCAGCACCGGAAAAGAAAGAGTTCCAAAGACAGTTAGCTAGGTGTGTGCTACATTTACACGTTGTTCAAACTTTACAAGATGTAATTGCAACAGGTCCAGATGATATTGTGTACAAACAGATTCCAAACAATACTCTGTTGGAGCTCCTTGATTGTTTCCGTGCCAGTTACCATTTGGCACATGTTTTCAATGAATCAATTGAATTAAGACAAGCACTATTCAGGAAAGGATACATGAAGAATTTGCCAAATTTACTAAAGCAAGAGACTCTATGTGTAAACGCGTACTTGATGTTCTTGATAAAGATTTATACCGACACTTCAAACAACAGAACAGAAATCAAAAATTCCACCCAAGACAAATTCATATCGTAATCAAAGATTGATTTTAGGTTGTGTTTGGAAGTCTTAAAGACCTTTAATACTCTGGAAGAAGGGAATCAAAGAAACCTTGCTTCTTGGAGACCTGTAATAATAATGATCCTAACTGCCCTAGTCAAATTTGATGATGAACAATTCAAACAGCATCTTCACGTATTCTATACACCAGTTATTAATTTGTTGATGCATGATCTGAACCAAGAGATTAGATTGGCTATGCATGGGGTCATGATCAGGATAGGAAAAATTTATAGTTTGGTGAATGCTAATGATATTGTTCAGTTGCCTGCAGTCGTCCAATCAGAAGCACCTGAAAACATTGAATAAAAATAGTTTATTTTTGTACAACCTTCTTTGGTTCCAACCATTTAAAAAAGTTACAGGCACCTTTACCACAGATGTAAAAGTACTGCCCCAAAGTTTTCTCTTTTTTGATGACTGGACGCAGTTCACTAGGGCTCCCGCAGTTACATGTTGGTACATTATCTGCATATTCTGGTCTGGTCATTCTATACGTGATACAAATTCTACTTGTCCCTGATGTTGGATGAGAAATCAGTGTCCCGATCGACTTACTTACAGTAGCACCTATTTTTGGTACTGTGTGCTTAAATCTCTCTTGGCATGGAGGAAACATGACCAGCAAACAATTATGAGGAAGCAAAATATCATAAGTTTGTGCTAATTCAGAACTATCAGGTGCTTTTAACTTTTGTAATCTAAAAGTACGTGTTGCTCCAAGCGATAACGAAGCAATAACTGGTCTGGGCCCCATATATGTCATTTTGTCGGTGTGATACCCAACAGAACTCTCTGGACCTTCATAGTGATTGACAACAGCGATGTCTGGTTTCCATGGTCCTCGCAATTCTATTTCTTCTCTCTTTCGCTTATCATACTCTTCATTGACTTTTGCAGCTATAATTTCGGAGGCTTTGATCATCAATTCACTAAAGTTTCGGTTACCAGTATCAATTGACATTCCGTTGTAGTGATAATCTCTCTTTGACTTGTTTGTATACAAACAGGTTGTATGCTGCGATCTGGTTGATTTCTGAAAGATAGTAACAGGTAAATAACCCCATGATTTAGACTCTTCTAATAATTCTAATAGTAAAACTAGGGCCATATCCTTGGGCAGGATATCCGGAAACATCACACAAGGCACATGCTCCTGAATATTTTTCAAGTCCAGCTTGATCGGATCGTTACGACTTTTCGGTAACATAAATTTCAACTGCTTTGATGGATTGCTGCTTTGCTCTGCTTTTCTCTTTTTGGTGTACAATGCCTCCAAAGCGATTGATACATTTAAATTTGAATCTAAAAGTGCTTCACATATTTGTTCATGGCCAAATTGGTCTTCGGTTATTCCAATTATTTCCGCGAGTTTCAAATCAAAATCTGTATCCGATAGCTGCTGCTCTGATTCCACCATTCGAGATCTGCTGAATTTCAAGATAAATTATTTGTCAACCACTCGAAATATAACCGCCACTCTCCCGCAGCTGCAAATAGTTCACATATAATTGCTTGTAGCGAATAACTGTAATTTGTTGTTCGGGTATTGTTTATATCCGCTACGCCACGAGCTTCTTGTTTCCCATAGAATTGATGGGAAAGACAAACAACACTTGCTATGGATGCCAAAAAAAGAAGCAAAAGTAAAAGCCACTAACTCAGATGTGATCGAATCAGACCATCATGCACCGGGTGCATAGTATCCAAGAAGGAATGCTTGTATCCTCCAAATGCGGAACCATACAGTTTACATCGACACTCAACGAGCACGCAAGTGGCCATTAATGACTCTGAAATGGCCTACCGACTGTTGAAACTTGGATCAGACTTGAACTTGCCAAATCGAGAATTATCAGACTCTTGCAAGTCGACAGTGTCAACTTTATCTCAGTCACCCGTTATTCCAAACGATAGTGAGTTTTTGACTCATGAATTTATTACAGGCAGAGACCATATGCTTTTACATATATCACAAATGACCCACATCTCGAAAGACTTCTTTTTGAAAATGGTAGAATCTTCGACCCTACTCACATTTTGTCTTAGAGCAGGATACTATTTTCATCACGATTTCAGCGATTTTGAGATTAAGACTCAATATTGGTTGGATCAAGCCATCTCCAAGTTTCCTGTATCGTTTGCAGACTCTAATCCTGCCAATGTGCTGGCATCGTTATTACTTGGAGCTCTTCATTTCAGTACTCTAATTTAATTACAGAATTGAATCGGATTAAAGAAGGAACAGTTTACTTGCGCCATGCTGTAACATTGGCAAAGGAAAAGGGGTTTAACAATGAAGAATCAATCACAGGAACAAGTGTAGATCCAGAGCATATAGAGGAAGTGAGAAAATTCTGGTGGTGGATGTTTCTTATTGATCGGAACTTGGAATATGTTGGGTACAATTTTATCAACGATCAGGATAATACCGTTTTGTTGCCTGGATTAGCACAATCTGGTAGAATGCACAAAAAATCAATCAGTATCATGAGATCCACCGAATGGTTTACTCCAAGTTTACCAGGATTATCAATCTGTGCTTGTAGACCAGTTTTAAACAGGATTTACGGCAAGGCGTTAAGGATGAACTATCTGTATCGCTCTGATAAACCAAATGTTGAATTTTCATTGATTGAAGCTACAATCCTCGATTCTTTATCACTTTGGTACACAAACAGACCACCAGAGTTCAATTACAACGTCCAGGAGATTATCAAGCTCACCTCTACAACAGGAAATGTTCAAGTAGCAACTTATATCGTTGAAGTCATGTTTCAGTTTCACTTGACTAGGATGCTGACTCTAATGCCAAACATATGTGATGCTGTTCTCGGAAATATACCTCCAAATGTAGATTCATTAAGTGCAATTAAAATATCTTTGACAGAAATATCGGAAATTTTGACATTCTTCCAATCAATTAATCCAACGTTTTCCTACACACTGCCATTATTCCTTAATTACGTTTTCCAAACGACAGTGTGTTTAATATGCATCATGAAGATTGGGGAAGCAGTCGATAAAGTTGTTGCTAGCACAATACTAAATAAGCAACTAGAAACACTTAAATCTCTCTCCAACATGCAACAGAGGGGCACGTATATTCTTGATATGATATCTGAACTCATTTCTGTATCCAACGATCCCAAGACAGTGATAAAAATGTACAAATACGCCCAGTATGATAGGAATCCATTGTCTGTATTTATTCCAGTTACTTGGAGGCATGAAATATAACCTCAATCTAGTGTGCTATCAAACTCTTTTCTTAAAATCTAGGTTAGCGATTTAGCCAATACCAAATTTGCTATTTATTCTAATAAAAATTCCGATTCCTTAGCTTACTATCCAAGATACCGGAAAGAGCACTTTGGCTAAAATTGTCCTTGATCTCCAAAACTTTAGTCAAATCAATTCATTCATAGTTTGGATTCAATGACTTTGTATTCAGCCAGATATATATCGTGGTTTTATCTCTTGGTTTTGGGAATCAAGTCCTGTCCATTGCAAAACCGGCCGTCGGGCATTTGATATTTTCACATTCTGTATGAAAAGAACAGTCAATACTTGCTACAGCTGTCAAAAGAAGAAGCAAAGGTATCTTTATTCGTAACGAGGTGTAATAGAAAAAGACCATCTTGTCAAGGGTGTGAATTATCAAAAACCCTATGTGAATATCCGAACAACAAAAATGACGAGAATGATGACTTGCACGACCAACTGGTAGAACGAATTAAACGACTGGAGTCATCTATCAGCGCCTATAATGTATTTGGAATATCTGGTGGTATTGGGCTGAAATACACCAACACTGACCAAAGTGTGCACGAAAACGAACCACTAATCAACCCTGAAGAATTGTACATCTTTGGAGAAAGTCTGTTTAGTTTTGCACAATTGATGTGCAACATATCCAAAGATTTCTTCAAGAAACTTTTGCCAACCTCTACTATCTATGTTTGTGCTACTAGGGCTACGTTTTATTCACACCAAGATAACCTTGATTCAATCACCCAGTCGATTTATTGGCAGGACAAGGCAAAGTTGAACTTTGGATATTCCTTTTCAAGGCCTTCGTTGGGAAATTTATTGGGGTGTTTTTTATTGTCCGTTCTTTCGTTAAGTATCATCTCTCTCATATTAGAAACGAATAACTCTACTGAAGAGGGCTTGATGTACCTCGCCAATGCCATCAGGCTAGCAAAAGATCTGGGAATCAACAAAGAAGATTCAATCAGTAAACTTTCCGATAACGACCAAGATCGGGAGGATATTCGCAACCTCTGGTGGATGCTTGTTACTATTGACCAATTATTGATTAGCTTTGATAAGAATTCAATTATTCCTGGTGATAATCAAGTATACTTGCCTGGAACCTACAATAAGAAATTCACAAAGGAATTGGGAGTAAGAATAATATCTTCTGACGATTGGTTTACTCCAAGTATTCGAGGATTATCCTTTCCTGCATACAAAGTACTATTGACCAGCCAGCTTGGTAAAGCGTTCAAATACATTAATCAATTTAAAGACGAAATATATTCGGTGGAAAGCGTGTATGTTCTGTCAATATTGGATGACTCGATCTCTAATTGGTACTCTAGTTTGCCGGCAGACCTACTTTTGAATCTCACTATTATTTCAAACCTTGAAATGGAAATAATTGATACTGCTGCAGCTTGGTCATCACTGGATGTTTTTTTACAGTACTGTTTTATCAAACTGATAATTTCAACTCCTCTAACTTACTATCTGATTGAGCATGATGGAAATTTCTCTGCTGACAACGAGATATTTCAGAAAGCCATTGATTCATCAAAGATGATGAGCAAAATTCTTGTATATTATCTAAACAAGAACCCAAATTTCAGTTATTGCAACTCGTTCGTATTAGGCTACGTCTTTCAAGCAGCAATTCCTCTAATATGTGCACTCAAAATGGATCCCACTTTGAATGAACTCCAAAAATCTCTAGACGTCATTACCACAGGGCTTCAAGTAATCACACAGCTACAACAAAGAGACGCCATGGCAACACAAGTTGTGAATAATTTGGTTTCGTTACCAACAGCAGTCGAAGTTGTAAAATGCTACAAAACAATCGACTTTGGTCAAAACCCATTCGCATCATTTGTCCCGTCCAATTTCGTTCAGTCTTATCAATGACATTTCGCTTCTCAATCAACCAATTATTAGCTGGAATTCAATAAACTGTTTGAAATTCCTTGTCCGTTGCCACGAGCAATCTTTTTCTCAATTTGATGAAACGAATTTCCAATACCTGCTTGGGTTGCCAGAAAAAGAAGCAAAGGTAAATATAATTAACACAGATGTAACCGTGAGAGACCATCATGCATAGGATGCAAAATATCCAAAATTCAGTGTGTATATCCCAATAATTCAGTGCCAGGAAAGAACATCCTGTCTGAAGAAAAACAATTGGAGTTGGTTGATCGCTTGGAGAAGCTAGAGTCGACTCTAAAGGCGTCTCTTGCAAACAATACGGTTTCGTCGAACGCTTCGGATAACCAGAGTGTGGGTCAGAGTTTACAAGAGGAATCAACCATCCAATCTTCGTTCAGCGATTTCGAATTCATGATGATTGAGCGGATGTTACACTTTGTATCGTTGATGGGGAATATCTCATCCAGTTATTTTCAAAAAATGTTGAACACATCCGAGCTATATACTTATACCATTCGAGCGGCATATTACTTTCACCATGACGTTCCTGATCATGCAGCGAAAACTAACTACTGGCTAGAGAAAGCCAACTCGTATTTTGGACATGCGCTTTCAAATCCAGTGCCTGCAAATATTATCGCAGCCATCATTTTAGGCATACTCTTCTTTAGTAGATTCAACTAACAATAGAAATCAATAAGACTAGCCAGGGACAGTTTTACTTTTACCACAGCATTCTGCTGGCTAAAAAACTGGGTCTCAATGATGAAGCAAACATTCAAAGACTTAGTAATGATGAACAAGAGCGGGAAGATTTGAGAAACTTTTGGTGGTGGCTAGTTCATTTGGATCACAACTTTGTCTATAATGGGGAAAATTTGATAACGGACAGTGAATGCAGAGTGTTTCTTCCAGATACCAGTAATCTAAACGAACTCGCGTATTTAGGAGTGAAGATCATGTCTTCTGATGATTGGTACACCCCAAGCATGCCAGGTCTTTCGATATATGCAAGCAGGACTCTACTCACAAGAATAATTGGAAAATCACTAAAATTCGCTAGGATCTGTCAGCAGGAGCCTGCGTCGACAGATAACTTGTATATTTATGGTATACTGTACGATTCACTATCTGTTTGGTACAGTAGCTTACCTAAGGAATGCTGGAGATGTCTAGCAGTAGTGTCGGATCAGAGCGCACAAATTGATAACCCAAATCTCCTATGGATCACGCTTGATGCAATTATTCAATTTTATTTCGCAAAGTACTTGGTGATCAGTCCATTATTTTATCACAACATCTTGAAGGGGAAGCGCAATATTTCAAATCATCGAAATTATATTGATACTCTAGCAGCCTGTGAACAAATATCAAACATATTGTCTCTTTACTTGCTGCTGAACCCAGAATTCAATCTCTGCTCCCCTCTATTTGCCAACTACATTTTCCAATTCACACTGCCACTGATTTGTGCAATGAAACTTGATGTTGAAAAACAAAATGTACAGAAGCAGTTTAGCACTATTAGAAGTGTGATTGAAACTTTGACTGAAATTCAGCAAAGGGAGCCTGTAGCAGTTCAATTTTTGGATTATTTGATATCATTGCCGTCTGCAAGTCTTGTGATTGAAAATTATCGCAGGTACGTAAAGTATGACAGTAATCCATTCTTCCTGTTTCTTCCGAACCAATTTGATCCTTCAGATCATTCAATAAATCCTCAAGTGTAAATATACTATTTCGTTGATATTTTACATGCAAATCATTTATTATTTCTCCTTCTGCTTGGTTTTGATTTCAAGATATTTTCAACTGTGAAATCAGTCTCGTATCTCTCCAGCATTCGCACAATAGACTCTTCAGAAACACCATGTCTGTTTCTAGCAGCTAGTTCCTTTGCGTTCCTGCTGATCCACCATTCAGTTGACGGCTCTATTATTCTTACTTGATAATTATAATGCACGGCAGCTTGCACATAGGGTCTCGCTTCCCATTTCTGTAAGTTTGTATTATCAATGAATAACGGTGATTTTCCTTGTTGTATCGCTTCCGCTGCTGCTACTTGATTCGCTTGATGATATTCTCCTAACTTTGCTGGATCAAATTCATATCCGTTTGATGTGCAAAAGTAGTTGTCTGTGGAGAAAATAAACCCTTCACCATGGAACTCATCCCTGACTATACTATCAACGAGAGAGGACTTTCCACTTCCCGACACCCCTCTGACAATATACAGGACTTTGGCCATACCTAACCAGCAAATGACTCTCTGTTTTAAAGAAAAAAATTCACTCACAAGAGTCATTATGGAAACTTCTTGTGAGTCATGTTTGAACAAAAAGAAACATATCTAGACCGCCATCATAGCAGCAATGTAACCCGTTCTAGATACAACCCCCAATGTGAGTAGTTGATCCTTCAATATTGCAACTGACACTAGCGCAAAAATACAACAGAAATGTACACTTGCGACTCTGTGCGTGCGTCAACAAAACAAACACTAGAAAAGACTTGGTATGCAATTAGATTTATTGACTTGTTTCTAGAGGTTAGTTTTCTATAATTTGATATTGTTCAGTAAAGCATTCATCTTCAGGATTACAGAACAGGTCTGTGCTATTAGAAACATCATCACAATATCACTTCAGCGTCAGTCCTTACCAATTAAAAGTAGAGATTTCACAATTTTTTTTATTTTTTATAGCAAGCCAAGCCACTCTAGCTCATAAATCTGGAGCAAACGTGACTGACCTAGTAGGAGAAGGATTTAAAAAATACTGCGACGGACTAACGTTTGTCAAGTCTGGGACTTGTTCGTTGAACTCAAGTTCAAATGAATTCAAGGTTGGATGTGGAGTTTCTTCTCTGATTGAATCCAACGGCAAAGTATTGGTTTGATTAGACGCCTCCTTGATTTGGAATGATTGTTCACTCTTATCAAGCGGGAATGGATCCAGTGTGGGCTGTGGAGTATCCTTGAAATTGGATTGCGCCTGTTTTACCTCAGACAACTTTTGAGATTCATCATCTGAATAATTCTGAGGTGTTTTTGGTCTTTCAGGGGGTTGAGTAGATTCATATCGAGCTGATTCATATTTAGACTCTGAAAGGGCAGATCCTGGGGGAGGTTCTTTGGATTCTCGTTTCGACTGAACATCTACTGACTCTGTTTCGAAAATAGATCTTTTGCCTTCTGGATTGGTTTTGGCCAGTGGAATAGATTCGCTGTACACACTTTTTACATCACTTGTTTCTTCTATTTTCTCTCTTGGCACTTCAACTGGAGGCATCTCTAGTTTCTCTGGTATTTCCGTGCCTACTTTGGAATAATTATTAATGAAATCTTCCACCCTTTTTGTTTTTACTTTTTGCAAGTCTTGCCTTACTTTTTTCATCTCTTGTTGTCGCTTCAACCATTCACTTTCAAGATCTTTGAATGCATTTTTGAACTCTTTTTCTGTTTCAGCAAGCTTTCGATTCTTTATATTTTGTCCAACTGCTTTTTGAATCTTTTCAACATGAGCACTTGGTTTCGCTTGTGACTGGAAGAATGCTTGACGAGCTAACATTAGTAGAGCTAACCTTCGTTGATCTGGGTCATTACATCTATTCTTTGTTCGTTTTCAAAGTTGTTCAGCTGTTCTTGAGCCTTGTTCCTCTCTTGTTCTTGCACTAGGATTAGCTACTATTACCGGTCATTTGCTGCCACCATTTTTCCACCATTTCGTTCAATTTCCAATCGCTACTCTCCCACTCCTTCTTGTCTTTTTTAATTTCTTCGGTCAATCGATTCAGCTCTGCAGCCAGCTGTTTCTTTTTCAAATATTCGTATTCTTCCTGTCTTATCTTATCCTTCATTTGAGATTGATAATTGATAATAAATTCAGGATATTGGTTAAAGACTGGATATTCGCCTTTAGTTGACGGTTCAAAGTTTTTGATAAAGGTGGCAGGATCAAGTGATTTTGGTGTTTTGGCATGTACTTTATACATTAGCAATATAATATTTGTGACATTAGTCGCGTTCCTTCTTTGGAAGAAAAAGTAAAAGTCTTTTAATTCTGTAGTTCTAAGCAACGGCCTCCTAAAGTGAATCAAGTAAGCAACAATAAAATGATACAAAAATGATGGCTGATTTGAGATTAGGTGATCCCACACACAAAGCCAATCTTTTTTCGAAAAAAGTTCAGCAAATAGCGTTTGAACCAACGTCCAAACATAGATCTGACCATTTACTTTATGCACATCGAAATGGGCATAAAGCTCGGGGTCATGGAAAGCCAGTAGCTGTGATACAAATTCAAGAATTTCGATTGGGGGGTTTGGGTAATACTCCCACCATTTTTGGCACCAGTTTACTAATATTAAGAGAAAATACTGGCAATGGTCATTACAACTTCTAGGCATGAAAATAAATCATTCCAAAATAGTTTCACGAACGGGAATATCAGTGATGGCAGATAATCCAAGTCTTCAAATATTGGAGACCAATACGCCAAGCAACTGAGAATCCGCTCCATTGACCTTGCCAATCTGTCCGATTTTAGTGGATATTTAACCCTAAAGTTTTTGTATGCTGGATGAGTCCCTTGTTTAAGAAGCGATTCATAAGCCTGTCTATTTTCTGGTAATTTGAGTAAAAATCTCCAAATCATATGTCGGTACTGGTCAGGATACGTTCCATAGTGATGCAAAAACCCACGAAGCTTTGCTCTATTGAATAACGAAATATTTTCCTAGAATTATGTTTCATATACTTTAGATTCTATCAGTTCAAAGAATGACTGTGGCTGCACAACCGTTGAAGTAAAGTCTGGAGCTTTTTCTGTGGCTACTTCTTCCTTTTCTTCAACTGGTTGAGCAGATAATTCTTTTTCTTCTGGTTCGTACAGATCGTCTAATCTAAAGAAATTCATTGAATATTTGGCGTCTGCCAACACTACCGCAATACATTTACCATCCGGACTAATAGAAAATTTACTGATTCTATGTTTTGTTTTCAATTGGCTGATGAATTTCCCCTGATATGCGTCAATAAAGATTAAATCTCCAGAGTTGGAGAGTAAAGCCAGCATGTACGTTGTGTGAAGAAACCCATACTGAACAATGTGTTTGCCTTCAAAAAGTGGAATTAGTATCTCGTGCATTAATCTCTTTTCAAACAAATTCCATACAAACAGCATATTTGAACTGGATTAATAAAAGGAACCTGTTTCCATACACAAACAACTCTCCACTAAAATCCACATCAAAATAGTCCGTCTTTTCATTGATTGTGGTAGGAATATTCGGCTTGATTTTCCATATCAGAGAAACAGTGTCCACACTCCAGAAAAACACACTTGCATCTTCAAATAAGGCGCAAATCATCATTCCATCTTTTGTAAATCCAATTTGCTTTATGTCTATTTCATCCTGCAATACTCTAACTTGTTCCCAATCATCTGTATTCCAAAGGATTGCTTGGTTGTTACTTGTGGTTGTGGCTAAAGGTTTGGATGGATGAATGGAAATATTTGTAATGGGAGAACCAGCGGATTGCTTCACAATCATCAGATTTGTGTCTTTTTAAACATCTCTTACCAACATTATAACATATTAGAGAATTATCAGCTGAAGCTACTAGTAATTCTCGCTTTCGCTTTGAGTCAAACTTCATACAAGTAGGCGCTATTCCAGTTCTGGCCATCAGCCAATACCTACGTCAGCTAATACTTGCTTGTTCTTTACAAAATCCAAAATATAAATATTTCCACGTTGATCTCCAATCGCTGCTAAATAGCAATACGAGACGCCCTCTTCCTTCAAGCCGTATTCAAAAGAAAAACAAATACTGTTGATTACTATTCCTTTTTGGATTTGGTTGTTTTTCAAGCTCGCCAAGAATAACTTTAGGAGAGTTCCCTGTTTGGTGTACCCAGATATAATTTTCTTGTATTCTAGTGATTTCCATATATCTCCTGAACGTGTATCTCCTATGTATAAGCTGCGGGGAGGACTCGACTGTTGATGGACGGATAGGGTGATTGTCATTTGGTTTTTTCGGACAAGAAAATATTCAAACTTTTCCTTGAAAGATTAATAATTTGGGAAGAGTAAATTAGTAAGATTTATTATTATTAAGCAGATAAGGGCATGTGTGGAGGCGTATTCAAATGACACAACACTGCTCTGAAATTCCGCAAGCAACTTTTTTGATCAAACGGATTTCCATCTTCGTACAGTCCTTTCAGCTACCATTAATTCTACTTACCTCTTCCCTCGTCGTCTTGTTCTTGCTCGTGATCCAGCAGTGATAAGCAGCCATCCCGGTAGTACTCCAAATCATGATACAGCTAAATACTGCTAGTAGCAGCGGCACAACATGCTCGCTCAAGTCTGCAGTAGGATAATTTGTTAGATTAGTGATGGAAAATACGAGTACAAACACATTGTTAATAAAGAGCGATTGCAGGAATATAAAAAAGTACTTGTAATTGTACTTGCCTATGCAGTTACCCATCCAAGGGCAATGGTGGTCATAGTTAAGGACTCGTTAGTTAAATATTACCACATCTGTCACAATCTGAACAGTGCGAGGACCTAGGCGGTCTCCAGCTCTTGCAAGATGTGCAATATTTGCATTCTATTGGTAGATTATTTATCATTAAAACTCTAGTATAAATATGGTGTGTTTGGATTGCTGGTGGAGCAACTGAAATGAATGGATATTGTGCATGCGGCTTGTATAGATCATGCACTTCCTGCGAATGTAAATTCGGATTATACATGTCATTCGACGCAGGCATTGGGTTATTACGAGAGTAATCCAAATTTAATGGGTGTTCAGATCCGAAAGCATTATTAGGACTAGCATCTGTATGCGTCTGAATGCTTGAAGCAGTGGAAGCCGCATTCCGTTGATTTGTAGCATTGATAATATCATCGATTTTACCAAAAGCGTCGTCAGGATTTGTCGAAGGTGATAGTCGAGAGGGATCCGGATCCGCATCCTTTGGAACGTATCCTGGTTTTACTATATTTGACAGTATATGAGTAACCGTAGTGGTTATTGCAATTATCGCATACAATACAACGATTTCAGGATAATCCTTTGCAATATCCGATCCGACATAAATGGAAAATAGTATATTGCATGCTAGCGCTACTGAGAATCCAAAGAGGAAATAGAGCTGATCTGGTCTATTAATCGGCGATTGGAATTCACATATCATTTCTGTTTGTTGACTAAACAAAAAATTTAAGCTGAAAACTTTTGTCCACCGACAATTCTAAACCAGTGCACAAATTTGGCAGGGTATAATCTCAAAAGGCAAGCTGTATATATTTCGTATATGGAGTGAGAATTAGATGCGGATAAATTAAAGATGAAATATCGACACCTAGTAAAGAGCGCATTGGGTGCAAGTAATATTTGCAGATTAGCTAGTTTAAATTAATGAAACAAAGCTTCTTTGTACATGGCAAAACTGGTACACCTCGAAATTCGCGGAAACCGAGAAAAGCCACTCGAAGCAATTATAAAAGAGTGCACAAATTATAATGGCAACCTCTTACATGCCTCTTAATCTACCAGTTGCATTACATGTTGCCGGCGCCATTCCATCTGTTGTACTAGGAGCCGTGCAATACTACACCACAAAAGGAACTCGTCAACATAGAATAGTTGGTTACGCCTACGTCTTTTCCATGACATTGACTAGCGTATCATCATTTTGGCTGACAGATATAAATGAAGGTAAATTCTCGTGGATTCATGGTCTATCTGTTCTCACTTTATATGCAATGGGAAGAAGTATTTACTATGCAAGAAACGGTAATATTCTGAAGCACAAATCAATGATGGGTAATGCATATCTGTCGCTTGTGATTGCGGGTGTGTTTACATTTGCTCAAGGACGCAGAATGAGAAGGTGGTTGGTTCTGGGAATAACGCCTTGGACAGATTTGTAATAATATATCATCCTCTATATCATTTTAAATTGTTAAAAGATTTTAGCTCCGCAACTGGAAGCGGGTTCAATTTATGTGAATAATCGGTACGAATTTGCCTGCCATTACCTTAATTTCTTGGTTGCGGAAGGTCAACCGCTTAATTAATCTTTGCCACGTAGTAAGATTTATACAACCGTAAAGCCTTTGCTCTGTCCATATAAAATTGCGGCCCACTGTTCAAAACCGACCGGACTTTTTTCTTTTGTTTTTTCACAAACAATATGGGAAGAGTAAATAACACATGCTTGGCATGTACGAGAAAGAAGCAGAAATGCGACAGACAAAGGCCCTCTTGTCATGGATGCATTATTTCAAAAGTCCAGTGCATGTATTCCGATAACGCAAGTTTCCCAAAACCTGTACGGAAAAAGGCTGTGACTGCGAGGGAGATTGCATTGGAAGAACGGTTGAACCAGCTTGAACAGGCTTTTGTAGCGTCAAAAACAAACAGCTCTTGGTTTGTCCCGTTCAACTTTGATATCAAAGAACCAAACGACATTTTGAATGGAAAATTGAATATTCGATTGTCTGAAGGGACGGATTTAGAAGCCGAAGTTGCGGAAGCGCAGTCGCTAGAGTTTTTAGCCAAACATTCGTTCATGTCACCAGAGGCTTTGGAAGAAGCAAGAACAACTTCAGTGATGTTTCGCTATACGCTAAGAGGACATGGTTTCCATAATCAAGGGAAATTGGATCTAGCTATCAAGTGTATGGAAAAATCTGTAGAGTATTTCGCCGAGGCACTGGCTAATTCTAGTGTTATTAATGTGAGGGCGATTCTCGGAATGGCCATGTTGCATCTCAGTAAATATAATTAATGTTAGGATTAGATAAACTGAAGCAAGGATTTGCATATTATACGTTTGCGGCGAATATGGCAAAAGATATTGGGATAAACAAGGAAGAGACTCTATCCATTATCTGTGACAATGAAATTGAAAAAGAAGAGTGTCGCAAGTTGTGGTGGTGGATTTACAATATCGATCAGTTCCTTCGCTACAAAAACAAGTCTGTTCTAAAGGACGAGGATAATGGAATCTTTCTGCCTGGAAATACCTATGCTGCTACCATTCAAGACAAGAATGCATATTTAGGAATGTATATAATGGCCTCCAGCGACTGGTTTACCCCTTCCCTCCCAGATCAGACTTTGCACGCTTGCAGAATTTTGTTGACCAGAATCTTTGGTAAAGTACTTCACTTTAACCAACTATACCATAATGAAGGCAGTGGGATTAACGCTCTATACGTGCTGTCAACTCTGGAAGGTTCGCTTCAGCTATGGTGGAATAATTTACCAACCAGTTTCATGGAGCACTTGAATTGTTTGTATGCAGGAACGAGAATTGATCACATTGAAACTTGGTATGTATTTGAAACCTGTATACATTATAATCACGTCCGTGCCTCTGTGCAATTACCCTTGCTGTTTAACAGTATTTTAGAAAACAAGCATGCCAAAGTTACTTCCAGATCTTTACAAAAGCTGACTAAAGTAGCAAAAGAAAACGCATTGCTCCTGAGCTTGATGCTGCGAGCAAATCCAGATGTAATATTTACAAATGTATTCCTAGTGGTAATTGCCATTAATATAGGTTTTGGTATTCCATATCACGATCCCTATTTATATAGCCTCATTAATTGAAACTTCGGAAGAAGTCAAGGCAGATTTGAATCAAGCTCTAGAGGTCCACTCAAATTGTGTCCACCAGTTTCTGAATATGAAAACGGTGAAACCTTTGATTCTGGATACCTTTGATTACTTGCTGTCACTCACAGACGTAAAGCAACTTATTTTAGACTTTACCAGATTTAAAATTTTAGATCAAAATCCGCTGGCGTTTAAAGAATATGACAATTCCAGCAGCTTCCACCTGATGTTCCCAAATCAATTGGAGATGCTAAAGAGCCCTTGGAACGAGCTGGAATCGGAAAACAACTCCACACCCAAGATGACCCCTAGCTCTGAATTCAACAGCACATCTGAATTTGTATACACACCCAGCCCAGACTTTATTTCATCACCATTTGATTCTCTAAATAACCAATAAATCGATACACTATTTTTTACCCAATTTTTGTTTCTTCTTTATTCAAGCTAACTGAGTCATCCCTCAATATTCTTTAGCCACACTGCATTAAGTTGCCTGTTTTCATTCATGTTTCATTGTCAAGGGGCACGGTTTCCCACCCTCGCTATTGGCGAACTTTTGCCGCATCGAGTCACATCTTTGCAATATAAAAAATATTCTACGCAAAACAAGCATATCATGGGAAGGATCAACAATACATGTAATGCTTGCACCAGAAAAAAGCAGAAATGCGACAGTAATTATTACTCAATCTAGGACAAAGACCAAGCTGTGCGGGATGTCTGACTTCAAAAGTTGCCTGTGTTTACCCTGAAGGAGCGATCCCACCTAAAATTCACAAGAAAAAGGCTGTAACTGCTCGAGAGCTTGCTCTAGAAGAGCGCTTGAATCAGTTGGAAGCAGCCTTTTTGGCAACTCAAAACAACAATTCCGGATTTGTCCCATTTAACATTGATTTCATTCCCACAGCACAAGCAAATGGGTCGGATTTGTTGGTTGAAGGGATGAATTCAAACATGTTTATAGCAGAATTTGGAGAGAAGGAAGGTGAGATGGCTGAGGAAACCGCCATCAGCTTTTTATCCACAAACTCCTTCATGTCGACAGAATTCCTCAGAAAACTGCGAGAGAAATCAGAATTATTCAAGTATGCACTCAGGGGATATGGCTATTACCACAAGGATTCTACCGAAAACGCCAAAATGTGTTTGGAAAAAGCTGTGACTTACTTTTCTGATGCTATTGGATCTCCTAGCATTGTCAGCGTTATTTCAATCTTGTGCATGGCGATGCTTCATATGAGTAATTAGTATTAATGTTAGAAGTGAACAAACATGTCCAGGGGCACGCATACTATACTTTTGCTGTCAATATGGCTAGAGATATTGGCATGAACAAGGAAGAAACTTTAAGCGTATTGGTTGAAAACGATGCGGAAAAGGAAGATATCCGTAAAGTTTGGTGGTGGATGTACTCGCTTGATCAGTTCATGCGGTACAAAAGCAAGTCTATTCTCAAAGATGAAGACAATGGGCTGTTCCTTCCAGATAGTTTGCTTAATTCTACAAAGCAGGATAGAAAAGCATATCTTGGTGTGCATATCATGTCATCAAAGGATTGGTTTACCCCTGGTCTGCCGGATCAAAGTTTGCATGCCTGCAAAGTGCTTTTGACACGTATTTTTGGAAAGGTTATTCAATTCAACTATCTATTCCAGTTTGAAAATAACTCTATTAATACTCTCTATGTGCTCTCGACTTTGGAGGGCTCGTTGCAACTCTGGTGGTGTAATCTGCCTCCTATATTTATGGAGCACCTAAACTATCTGTATAATGGATTGCCTATTGATAATCCTGACACTCTATTGGTCCTTGAAACCTGTATTCAATACAATCACGCCAGAACTACTGTGCATCTTCCGCTCATGTTCAATAATATCCTCGAAGACTCCCAAGCCGCCATTACTTCTCGTTCATTTCTGCAAGTAATCAAAATCGCAAAGGAAAATTATGTCATCCTCAACTTGCTTTCAAAGAGCAAACCAGACTTTTTGCTGAAAAATGTCTTTTTGGTTGTATTGATCTTCCATTGCTCTATTCCTTTAATGGCTGCAGTACTAATGGACATTGCAGAGGCAGAAAAATCCGAACTACGACAGATTATTGACTTGACCTCCTATATGATCCGCAATTTCATTGTTGCAAAAAAGAACAAGCCAATTATTTTGGACACGTTCGACTATCTGATGTCATTAACTGATCCTGTCCAGTTAATCCTCGACTTTTCCAAATTCAAGATTCTGGATCAAAACCCTTGTGCATTGAAGCGATTGCAATTAGTTGAGACTCCGGCTAGCTTTAACTTGACTTTCCCACAGCCCGACCTGAAGTTTGACAGCTTTGAAGATTTTTTCAACTCTGGGTCGGATACCCAGGCACTTACTGGATCCACGCCGTCTGAATACAATGGAGCTGCCAATTCTACCCCATCAGATTACAATAACAGCTTGACGCCAGGATCTGAATTTAACTTTGGAACTACCCCAATGGACATGAAGATGGACATGGCCGCGCCGCAATTCTAAGGTGCTCTTGATTTATTTTCGTTTTAATAAATGACACACTGTTGTATTATGGACTATTTATAATGAAACCGGCGATTGGTAAATCCCCGCTTAGCCACACCGTAAAAGTTCACCTTGGCTTGCTGGCAAATTTGATATTTTTTATGGGTAAAGTAAACAACACTTGCTACGGCTGCCAGAAAAAGAAACAAAAGTATTCGCTTCATAACATAGGTGTGATCGCGGCAGGCCGTCATGCCAAGGATGTTTAATATCACAAATTGACTGTGTGTATCCTCCAAACGCTGGAAAGTCAGTCTCAAAACGTCGACAAAGCTTATCAAAAGATAAAGAATCGGAAATGGTTGATAAATTATTGAAGCTGGAGTCTGCTTTCAAAGCGTCAAAGTCAAACATTTTCGGATTTGTACCAGACTTTTCCTTATTCTCGGACGGAGTTCAAGCAGCGCACAACCTGCAAGATGATCCACTATGTAGGAATATTACTGAATGTGAACAAGAGCTAAAGATGGTTAAGGAACATGTTATTGAGCACATGTCGAATATGACTCACATATCAGCAAACTTTTTTGTCAAGCAAATGGATTCATCAGTGATGTACACTTTTGCTGCGCGAGCTGCTTATTACTTTCATCATGATGGTCCAGACTATGAAACCAAGACTCTTGTTTGGTTGGATAAAGCAGTGGGGCACTTTGCACAGTCACTGTCCTGTCCAAGCCCAGCAAACTTACTTGGAACGCTTCTGCTTGCCGTATTACATTTCAGTACATTCCTTTAATAATAGAAATGGACAAAATTAACGAAGGGCTTGCTTATTTTGGGTTTACAGTTCGGTTAGCAAAGGACTTGGGGATTAACAAGGAAGATTCAATCAAATTGCTTTCTTTGGACGAACAAGAAGTTGAAGATCTGCGAAAAGTTTGGTGGTGGCTATACCATATTGATCAAAATCTAGTTTACAACAATCTCAGTTTTATTCGCGAAAGTGATCATGGAATTTTCCTTCCTGGCACTGCCGGAATCGAAGACAGAGGCAGAAGTGGGCTGTTGGGAATCAGTGTGATGTCTTCAGAGGATTGGTTTACTCCAAGTTTACCCGGACTGCCAACTTATGCCTACAAAGTCCTATTGACTAGACTATTTGGTAAAGCACTCAGGTATAACTACTTGTATCGATATGAAAACAAATCTGTCAATTATATATACTTGATGTCTACCCTGGAAGGATCCCTCACCCTGTGGTACCTTAGTCTACCAAGAGATTTTACATCACACTTGGAAGTTGTTTGCAATCCTTCAATACCAATCGTTGATCCAAAAGCGACATGGTTTGCTCTAGATACAATTGTACAATTCTATTTCACAAAAATAATGATTTCTTCGCCCATCTGCTACAACAGCATTGTCGAAGATTACACCACAGCTATTGCATGTCCAGCTTTTGCCAATATGCTTGTATCTTGCAAACAAATTGCTACCATTATCTCTTACTATTTAACTGTCAATCCAAACTTTAACTATTGCTCTCCTTATTTCATGACTTATATATTTCAATCTACGGTTCCAATGATATGTGCTTTGAAGATGGAAATTCCGGGCCAAGATTTGGTGGAATTGCAGAATTGCATCCAGCTGCATATGAACGCTATCCGAATATTGATCCAGATTCAAAGAAGAGGACCAGTAGTTTTAGAACTATTGGAGTATCTTTTGTCTCTGCCAAACCCAGTTCTAGTGGTTCAAGATTTCTACAAGTTTGTGCTATTCGATAGTAATCCACTCTCACATCACAAGTATTCAACTTTTCCCACTGCGAAATATTTCAACAATGAGACTAGCACACCTGGATCTCAAGATGAACTGGAATCACTGCTAAACTCTACTCCCAAGACGCATACCTCTCCGCAAGCTGTTGACGACCAAAGTATTTTGCAATTTTTAAAACTGAACGAATAAAGTCTGTTGTAACTGGTTTTGGCGTTTCAAATTTTTTCAAACTGCAAAATGGGGAGACCAATTAATACATGTGAGCACTGCTATAAAAAGAAGCAGGTGATTGAAATTAACACTAGAAATGCGACCGCGAAAGACCATCTTGCAGCTCATGCATCCTTGCAAAGATAAAATGCGTCTACCAGGAAGGAGCAGTACCTCCAAGCCAGAAAATTCAGAAACGAAAGCAAACAGACAGAGAAAAGGCATTGGAAGCGAGACTACATCAACTGGAATCTGCATTCAGGTCGTCTAAAACCAACATTTTCGGTTCTATTTCAGACAATTCATACCTTACGCCGAATGTCACTTCGCCAGGACGGCCGGAATTAGTTAAACAAGAAATAATCATCAATTCAAATGAAATTATTGGGACTATGATGGAAGAGAAGGCTGTTATATCTATTAGCGAGCAGACTTTCATTTCGCCACAATTCTTTGAAAAGCACATAAAGCTATCGCCAATGCTCAGATTCGTTATTAGAGGGAATGGGTATTTCAGGGTTGAAGGAAAGGAGAACAAGGATTTGGCCCATGCGCATTTAGAAAAAGCAATGTCAATGTTTTCAGAAATTATCGATAATCCATGTGTCTCAAACTTGGTTGGTCTTGTGAATATTGCCGTATTGCTATTCAGTACTCTATTGCTAAACTAGAATTGGGAAAAGACGTGAAAGGACTGAGCTTCTTTTCGATCGCGATCAAAATGGCCAAAGACATTGGAATCAACAAGGAAGAGTGTCTCCCACTCCTTGCTGTAGATGAACAGGAAAAAGAGGATTGTAGAAGGGTGTGGTGGTGGATATATCACATTAATCAGCACAATGGACACAAGAGCGAATTGAAGGATGAGGATAATGGTGTATTTCTCCCTGGAAGCAACCATAATTCGATAATACAGGATAGAAGAGCGTATCTAGGCATACATATAATGTCTTCCAAGGAATGGTTCACTCCTTCAATACCGCAACAGTCATTGCATGCGTGCAGGGTTCTACTGTTTCGCATATTTGGAAAAGCGGTGAAATTTAACTACATGTATCAATTTGAAAACACGAATATCAATGCTCTGTTTATTCTATCAACATTGGAAGGCTCATTGCATCTGTGGTGGGCAAATTTGCCACCCACATTCCATGAACATTTGAATTTCTTGTACAAAGGATTGCCGAGCACTTCTTTGGAAACGTGGTTTGTATTAGATTCTTATGTGCAATACAACTATGTTCGAATACTAGTGTTTAGTCCTCTGATGGTCAACAATATCTTGGAAGACTTGAATTTGGCTACTTCGTCAAGGTCTTTTGCACTCTCTATCCAAATCGCGAATGAAAACGCAAAGATATTGGAATACTATCTACGCTACAATCCTAAATTTGATCACTGTACGTCTTTGTTTATAATCTATGTGTTTCACATGGCTGTACCTTTGATATGTGCCACTAAACTGGAACTTCCCCCAAACGAAATGAATCAGATAAAGGAATCGCTAAACGTGCATATCAAGTGTGTTAAAACAATAACTGAATTGTACCTCCGCGGACCAGTATTATTGGACACTTTGGAATATTTCCAAGCACTGATGAATCCAGTTCAAGTCATCATGGACTATTCCCGATTTAAAGTGCTGGATCAAAACCCATTGATCCACCATCGACCAAAAGTTGATAATCCAGTAGGATTTGATTTACAGTTCCCAAATATAGCTGAATCTTTCTTTGCCATGACACCAGGATCAGGAATCTCTGATTCGGCCAAATCACAGGCGGACCCTAACGAACTCAACCTCGACTCGCTTCTAAATACCGACATGAATTTCTCCATTGAATAAAGAACTTTTTCCTTAAAAATAAGGCTGGATTTAGTCGAAACTCTGTGGCGAATTTTTTTAACTCAAGAAAAATGAATTCGATACTAGCAGAAAAGAATGAAAAATTAGTCGTCGGTGCATGGGCAGTTGCTACCTTTATATCAATGGCAATCTTTACTGCAGGGACCGCCGACCAATTAGAGTTTGGTTTAGGAGGTATCTGCTTGCTGTTTATTGAAAACTATCACCAAAGCAACACCATTCCAGGAAACCCATGGATATTCGACGCCTATTCTCCTTCATGCAGCGCAGCTGTCAGGTACCTTTTCATTGACATAGTATCGGATCAATTGGAATAATGATTTTGATTGCAATCACTGCTTCTAGAATGTACTATTTACATAGATCAGAAGAACCATCTAGAACTGTAATTATGGTTTATGCTATTATAGCTACCGTATGGACTTTTATTTCGCTAATCATGGCTATCGTAGTTGCTACTGGTGTTTCACAAACTTGCAGCGAGTTTGAAAAGGCAGGAACATGCGATTCTATCCTCGCCCAAGGTTTCTTTGTTGACGTCATGAACAAAATTTATCCAAAGAATCTCACCACTATCCGTGCAGTAATCGGAGCTGGATGGGTAAATTTGATATTATGGGGGCTTTACGCAGGATACGAATGGTACAAGTATCGCAACTCCTCATTGAAATGGTGGTAATATAATATTTTTTATTTGTCTTATTTCCTTATTTTCTCTGACGGTCTCATCTTCAGCCCCGCTAAAAGGAGGTTTTTTTTTAACTTGAAACATAATGCATATCGCAAACAAGGTAGAAGCTGCAGGATTAGCCGGATGGTTCCTATCACTAATGGTACCTATTATCTCACCATAGATTTGTCTGGGTATCTATGTCGGTGGTATCTCTGATCAACTACAATTCGGAAGAGGAAATATTTGTTTGCTCTTTGTAGACAATTACCACCAGTCAAATCCAAGTGATCCAGGCAGCGAATGGATTTTCGATTCTACTTCGACCACTTGCGGTACTGCAGTCAGGTACTCTCTATTAATCCTAGTTTCGGCTTGTTGAGTTGTTTTGCATTGATTATCCTGGGAGCATTCCGATTTTTCTATATTTATAAACAGGAAGAGCCTACAAAGAAAGTTGTGTATGGTTTCTTGGCTGGCGGTATTTTGTTTTCGCTCTTGTCGTTGTTCTTGGCTATTTTAGTTACTTCTGGAGTTTCGCAAACTTGTAATCAATTTGTAAAGTCTGATAAGTCTTGCGGTGCAGTGTTTGGTGCTGGGTTTTACGCTGGGGATAAAGCTGTTTCCTATACAAAGAATATTAATACAATCAACTCTGCAATCGGGGCTTCATGGGTCGCACTTGCACTATGGATCGGATACAGCGCATTTGAATTCTACAAGCTTAGATATTCTTCAATCAAGTGGTGGTAATACATTTAGTTCTTATTTACTTTTTTGTGCACAATATTGAAGGCTATTGTCCGTTCAGACTAAAGTTCAAAAAGAACAAGATTTGATAATTAACAATAATTTTATGCAAGACTTGTATTGATACGAAAACCATTATTTCTTACCCTTCTTCTTTCCACCAGCAGCAGGTTTCTTTTCTTCAACAACAGCAGCCTTGGCAGCCTTTGGAGCTGGCTTCTTGATGTCTTCTGGGGCGAATTTGTAAGTAAGACCACACTTTCCACAGTATTGACGGTCATAGTGCATAGCCATAAACACACCAGCACCACAGGTTTCGGTTGGGCATTCACGTCTGAGACGGGTGATTTTGCCATCAGAGTCAACCTTGTAGTATTTCAAGATAGCCAACTTGACCTTGGTGCGCTTGTGCTTAATCTTCTTTGGAGTGGTGTAGTTCTTCTTCTTCTTTTTCTTACCACCACCACGCAAACGGAGAACCAAGTGAAGGGTGGATTCCTTTTGGATGTTGTAGTCGGAAAGAGTGCGGCCATCTTCCAATTGTTTACCGGCAAAGATAAGACGTTGTTGATCTGGTGGGATTCCTTCCTTGTCTTGGATTTTAGCCTTGACATTTTCAATAGTGTCTGAAGACTCTACTTCAAGAGTAATAGTCTTTCCGGTCAAAGTCTTTACAAAGATTTGCATTCTATTTGTTAGAAATGTTCTATGGGGTTGAACAAGCCGTGTCTCTTGCGAAAGACACAGTTGGATATATTTACACAAGAGACTTTTGACTTGCTCAATGCTCCACTATCGAGTGATAGTATCTTTACCTTGAGAAGACGAAAAGTAAAAAAAGATTTTCTCAAAATTTTTTAAATAATCCAAACTAGTAACTTGATTGGCTGAAAATTCTCCGGTGGCGTGATAAATTCGGGAAAAGGTCGGGAAAGCTTAAACTGAACAGCTCTCCATCCTTTATGAGTATAATTGGTGTTTTTGAGTAAATATATCCGCATGGCCAGAATAGAGCTTAGTCTAAAGGTTCAATGATTTTGTACCTATCGCGATATTAGTAATTGGTAATTCTAATATTCTTTGCAGTGGCTCAAGATGGCCTTCTGCTTAAATGAACAAGAACGAAACATTAGGTTTGATTATCCTCTTTGCATCTCTTTTGGTAACTTTATACTAACAAATGTTATGTCATGGTTACACTTCATGGGCAATCTACTTTAAATTACAACCTAGTGATACGTGCATCTTGTTTCACAATGATAATTCAAATACAGAGAGTGGTACCTGCACTCCGGCTTACACGTAATGATTGCTAATCTAGTTTGACAATGTCAAGTTTTTGGGCTGCTTTCGTTATTGGAGCGTTGCGCACATTTTACTCTTTCCACCCCAAAAAGCTTTCAAAGAAGAGCATTCAATCATTTTTAGTTGGAGGTATTGTTTTTGCTATTTTGAATTTGGTTGTAGCAATCACTTTATCTGTAGGAATCGTTTACACTTGCTCAAACTCTTATTGCGGAAAGATACTTGACGTTTCTTTTGAGAATCAAGATGTAAAGGTTTATTCGGTTGATCTTGGTTATATATGGTTTGCTCTTGGTATTTGCTGGGCATCTTTTGCACTGTGGACAGCTTATTCGGTCTATGAATACTTCAAACTGTCAAACGAAACCTATTGAAAATGAATTAAATACAGAGTTATTTTACTTGATAAGTATTTTCAAGCTCTGCCATTTCTTCATCTTCCTCCCAGGAATCGTATTCTTCGGGTTGGCACTTTACCCATTTACCTTGCCTGTAGTCAAGACTTTCGAAATGGTAGTCAATCGTGCGATCAGAATCTTGCTTTGAATATTCTTTTGGCTCGGCTTGTGCTTGTGCTTGTAATTGAAGCACCCGTCGCATTCTCGCTTCAAAGTTTCTATTGTGATACTCTAAAAACTTTGCACCAGGCCATTGGTCGCTTGGTCCACTAAATATTAATTCCTGGTTGTCTCTTTTTTTGTCTCCAACACTAAACTGGATGAGTTTGGAGAATTCTATTTTATATTTTCTTGCATTCCCAGTAGTTGTCAGTCTAGTTGTAAAAGAATAGTTGTCAAACAGTTTGTGCCAAGTTTCACACATTTCAATTCCATTTCGGGCGTCATTAATTCCATCTTCTTTAGCATAACAACTATCCAAATATTGCTCTTCCCATCCGGCTGGATCTGCAAGCAGATACCTATGAGGAACAATGTGGCATGCAGTCCATGTCCTATCACCGGTAATCACACATAAATCATTGCATATTTTCCGGACTTTGTTTCTAAACCTCATTTGGGAACTTTTTGTTCTTTTACTTGATTCAGATGAATTATCCTCACTTGAACGCTTCAATTCGGCAACCATACGAGTTTCCATTGAGCGAAGCTTCTCATCCAACTCCTGGTTTGGCATTTTCTTGATTAGTTCTCGATATGTTTCCTCTTTGCTTCTGTAAGTTTCCTCTTTGCTTAGATATATTCTTTGTACTGCCAAGTACAACTCTTTTTTTCTCCTTTCAGTTCAATGTATTCCTCATTTGTTCTGGAAAAATGAGGATTTGATTCTTTCCATTTGATTAGTGCTTTCTCTGCTCTTTTCATAGCTTCTTCGGCCTCTCATTTCATTTTTTGCTTCTTTCATCCTTTGCTTCTTTCATATTTGAACCCAGTGAAGCATATATTTCGTTGATATATTCTTTTGTACCTTAACTGACAAGTGTTCATTGGTCACGTGACATAGTCAACTTGATCTTTGTGTTCAAACAAGTTTCAATGCTCAAAAAGAAACCATTTGTATTTTCGATTTGGCTTCTTCTCTTGGCAGTAAACACAAACTAAACCAGGCTTGCTTGATATCTTTTATCGCCACAATCATAACACAGTTGACCATAGGCACTAAAGTATGTCTCCTCTACATTTACGACTATCATCTTGCGGATTATCTATCCGCTTGGCTATTTGATACTTCCCAATATACTTGCGAACCACCAATTGGGTACGATATTACTAATCAAGTTCCGAATGTCTTGCTTTATTTGCACTCTTTATTGTTGGGATCATTCACTTCAAGTCCTCCAAGCAACCGTCTATAAAGACACTAAACTGGCTACTATTTCTTGGCATTTCAAGCACTATACTTACATTTGCATCTGCCCTTTGGACTACTATTGGATTAATTGAAAGCTGCCGAGAGTATGAAAAGTGCGGCAAGACTTGCAAACAAGTACTGTATAATGGCTTCTTTATAGAGACATCCTTTTACCTTTACAGAAAACACTTGAATGTGATCTATTTTGGTTTGTTTGCTGGTTGGACAGCTTTCATCTTATGGCTCGGTTACTCTGTTCACATTTGGAATTCTTACCCTGCCAAGCAAGATCAAAATGACGAAACTACTCCATTGCTTGATAACCAAGAATAAATCACCAAATACTAGTTTTATTCATTGTTTTCATAAAGTTTTCCAACGTCAAATTACCTGATCCTGTAGGATCCACCAAATCAATCATTTCTTTCAAATCATTCTCTGTAAGATATTCACCTATCGCTGACGCGGTACGATTGATATACTCGACTGGTACTTTTTCTCGTTCTACGTTATCATTAGATTCATAGGCTGGAGCTCCCATTTCACAAATTAGATTGAAAATGTCCTTGATTTCTTGGCGCATTTGTTGTTCGGCCTTGGTTAGAGATAGTTACCATGTATACACGTATGCTTTCCAATAGAGGAGCGTATCTTATTGAACCTCTGTTTTCTGGGTCTGATTTAAGGACTAGATCGGGAACTCTGCTTCCTTCGATGCCAATCGTTCGTAGCAGTTCTCTAGCATCTCTGGGTGATATTCTGCCTAATTCAGCTATATCATATTGCGTGAATAAATTATTGATTTCACTAGTTTTTTGCTTTGACAGGGAATACTTTTTGTGAGTGTAGTACATTGAAACGCGAAATGTCAAAAATAGAAAAGGATTGTAATGTATTTCAATAAGAAATTTAATTATTTAAAGAGGCCTTTGCCTTTAGTTTTAGTGTTTCCACCGCGACCGGATTCTAAGCGTTTACGTTTATCTTCCAAATCAAGTCTTTGACGCTCTAATTGTTCTTTCATTTCTCTATGACGAGCATACAACTAACATTAACAGTACTTACTTCTTCTTCGGATTGCTTCAACTTGGTTTCCTTTTCTGCTACCTTTTGTTGGAAAACAGCCTTCATTTCGGCTTCCATCTTGGCCATCTTTTGGTCGTGAGCCAAACGTTCTTGTTCGAATTTAGACAATGGAGAGCTATTTTAGAATAATTGTACATGTTGTTTGCACCACGTTCGGCTTCTTGAGTAACACCTCCAGTTTCAGCCAATTTTTGGAGACGGTACTTTTCATACAAAACATTGTTGGTGTGGTCCTTCAATTCTTCCATGTGAGAACGAATAAGCATATGACGAAGTTTGACAAAGTCGCAGTGTTCTTCGTTTTCAACTTCGATAACACCCCAAGGATATTGACGGCCACGGACTTTCTTTCCTCCAACAGTGACTTCTCTGTCGGAACCAACAACTGCAAATGGAAGCTTGCTCTGTCGATTAGGTAAGCGTTACAATAACTTCTTTGTTTTCTTGAACGATTTCAGGATCATCATTATCGTGTGAAACTGGTTGATAGTATGGAATTTGATGGAAGGCAAAGTCTTCGAGAATCTAACATTAGCAAATAGTTACTCTTGCTTTGAAAGCCTTGATTTCATCATCAGTCAAAGTGTCAGACTTGGCAATAACAGGAATCAAGTTGACTCTTCCACCTAATCTCTTCATAAATTCAATATCGATTGGCTTTAAAGAGTGGCCGGTTGGTGCAATAAAGTACAAGCATGCATGTACGCGTGTATCAACGATATTCTTTCTGTTGACTCTGTTTTCTTGCTCTAAATATGCATCAAAACGTGCTTCTATGTTTTCAAGAATTGGTCTCCAACTGTCTTCGTTGTTGACAAAGTCCCCAAATCCAGGAGTATCAATACAAGTAAGCTTCAACTTGACTCCGTTTTCTTCTAAATCTAAAGTTACACCAAAAATTGCCTGCGCTGATTGACTGGATTTCTACGGTTTTTGGAGTGTCGTTGGTTAGCTCTTTAACATCTTTTACGGGATAAATAGAGGTGTTGAAGAGCGTGTTGATTAAAGTTGATTTTCCAAGACCTGCTTCACCTAGATTTTAATCCTCACTTACCAACTGCCATCAAGGTAAACTGAAATCCTTTCTTTAACGATTTGCGGTGATATTGATTTGGCAAGTTGTGGAAACCAACGTATCCCATCAATTTCTTTTTAACAATCATAAGCTATTCGTTAGGTGATTTTATTTACATTAGCGACGTCTGCTGGTTAAAATTCAAAATTACCTGCCATGGAATTCATGTTGAATTTTTAGTAAAGCGTTTTTCAGGGATTTTCGTTTGCCTCTAGTGTGGCGTCAAACGGTACTGACGGCTAACTCAATGGGCGCTATTAAAAATAAGCCTTCGTTGGATTGATGAAGGAACTCGGTTTGACATGCAACGATGTGTACTATGTAGGCGAGCAGAAGCTGTGTAGAGCAGTACGAGCGTAGAGTTTCAAATATTTTATTATTACAAATTGATTACTTTCCATGCTTTAATTTATGAATTGCTGCTAAATCGTGAATGCGCTTCTTTGAATATTCCAAGTCTCTGTAGACAAATTCAATTGCTGTCTGCACTCCATTTTCTTTTTGGATATTACTTCCCACTGCTGCTGCCTTCTCTCTCATCACGTCGTCCGTGGTTACTGCAGTCAAGGCAGCTGCAAACGTATCAACTGTGAATTTGCGCAAACAAACGCCAATTCCGAGCTAATATTAAACAGATATTACATCATGGATACGGTCCCCCCAGAAGAACTGATCGCCAAAAAATGGTTTTACTACAGTTGGTCTTCCAGCACGTAATCCGGCTGCAGTAGTTCCTACATTTAATCCATAAAGGTACCTGCTCCACCATGATGTACAACACCAGCACACTTTGGAAATAGCCAATCATGAGGAACTCTGTCTAAAGGATAGATGGAAGGCGGATAATCAATTACTGTACCTGGTCCAGTTTGGCCTCTGGCAGACCAGCCTTTTGATAATATGGCACGGACGCCAGACTTTAAAACTGCGTCGATTACAATTTTGGTCATTTCGTCTAAATTAAAATGTAATTACCAGGGTCTTGAACTATGATGGAGCCGAATCCAATGTATACAGGAGGTGGGCCATTATTAAGAAATTCAGTTAAGCTGTCAGGCGGAGTCCAATTATGCTCGGGATTGTCCAAGAACCAATATCCACAGGTATGAATCCAGTCTGGCCAATCTGCCGGTTGAGGAACCACTGACGGAGAGAAGGAATATAAGAAGGGTGTTTTTTTCGATTCCAACGTGTATGGTAGTGGAACCAAATCCAATTTGGTTTTTCTCCATGTATTAACTTGGCCAACAATCCCTTTCCATAAAACCTGCTCAATCATTGCGTGGGACATGTAGTTGTACGCTTTGCCCATATCTTTGTCTGGAACAGCAAATGGATGAGGGTAAGAGCTAGTTCTAGTCCAAGGCATTGGAAATGCAGAAAAGAATGGAATTTGTAACTTTTCTGCAACATGAATGCCACCAAATGCCGTAGGAGATTCGATCAACATATCTGTTCCTTGGCAAGCTTCGTAGCAAGATGCCAATAATTCATCAATCCAACCTGTAAATTTGTTTAATGCCTCACGGATGAAACCAACAGTGATACCGCCATAGTCGACACAAAGCTGCATCAATTCAGCAGGGTCTCCTTTTACGGACGAAAATTCTATTCCGAACCCTTCAATCCAATCTTTATATTCATCGTGGGTTGCAATCCTACAAGTGTGGCCGTCATTCATAAAACCTTTGCAAAGAGCAATATAAGGCTGAACATCTCCTCTTGTTCCGATAGTCAAACATGTAATGTGCATCTTTTCTGGCACAGGCGGTTTCGGAACGACAAACGGTTGGATATGCGTCAAGTCCTCTAACGTTAAATCAAATTTACCGGTGGTCAATGATGGTTTGACATGCTCTTCATTGTGTGGCAAAACTTCCAATAAAGCCCCTTCTGGACTACTAATTTCTTCTTTAGGGCCCTTGGTATCTCTTACTAACTCAGAGAGGATTTTCAAGCACTCGTTTCTCGCTTCAGTGGTGTGGTAATCAAATAGAATCTTTTGTCAAATTCGTTTACCTCATCTCCAGATTTGGTTTTTAGAATTATAGAATCCAAAGGGGTAAACCGTTTGCACTTTTCTACTGATACCACTTCATTCAAAGGAAGTACAACCTTTGTTCTAGCTCCCACTAGTCGAGATTTGAAGCACACGTAATTCTGCGAAATGTACATTTTACCAAGATACGGAATCAGACGAATATAATATACAGAAAAAGCTATGTTAAAGTTGCAATTACTTTGTACCAACTTTTCAGTTTCTGGAACAGCAAAAAGCGAGACAAACTGATTATTTTTCTGCTCATCCATAACAGCCTTGTCATTGTAAATCTCTCCTCCGTCAGATGAAGTTTTCCGATGTGAGCTCCACCAGCTTCTTCTCTTTTCTTCGTCAACTTTGAACCCACTTTCGTACTTTAGTTCAGGTGGCGACCTGGACAATATGGGAACACTCATTGGAGCTGCAAAAGAATTGCTCTTTCGGTGTTCGTTGGTAACTACTTTCATTGATGGAGTTTTATCTAATCTAGGAGGCAAGTCCAATTTAGAATTTGTAGTTTCTTCTGGAGGCGAATAATTCAACTTGTCCTCATTTCCAAGTGAAATTGGAGAGGATTTCGTTGGTGTGATAGTAATCACTGGGTCGTTTAGTGTTGCCGTCATTTTTGGAGTAGAAGAAGTGCGCTGCAGTGAAGTTGAAGAAATAGAGAGTTGCGATTTTGGTCTCTCTTTAGGCTGCCCATCTGTGTCCTTGCGATGCAGTAATCTACCACTTGTTTTTTTTCTTATTGTATGTTGCATATCCTTTGACTGTTGCCACAACATATTCAACATGCTATACGTTTTTTGAACATCGTTAAAGTATGAAAAGAGATACTATGGTTAATCTATCGTACTTCATCTGTAGTTATCGACTCTTCACAAACAACTGTGATTTTCAGTGAATCATTTCCAAAACTTGTTTTTGTAATGGCTACATTAGCCAGCGAAGTAAATGGAAACACCACTTTAACGTCATTACCAGAATTCTTGGCGTTGAATATAGCAGACTGGAATGCATCTAGCCACTCCTTGAGCTGAATATCGGTGTCAGCTTTGAATCGATACTCCTTTGAGACAGTCTTTAGCTTGATTACGTTTTTTTGAGTGGAAGATTCTCGTACTTCGACCACACTTTTCAAATAAATAGTAGTGGTTGGATTGTATTGTTTGGTAGCATCAGGGTAAATGTACAAACCGTGCGATTTTAAAACAAACCATTTGGTATTGAAAGAATTACGAACGGTGCCGTGAGAGTACTTTTGCAAGTATCCAGATTTGCATAGTTCACCCTAGGATTAGCAAGTCTTACTGGAATGGAAGGAAGTGAAGAGTAAAAACAGATATGGTTTTGGGTAACATACATGTATCCTTTCAATGGCACAGTTCGCATTAACCAGCATGCGTATTCACCAACATAAGTATCTCGTTCAGGCAGCTCGAAAATGATTTGTACCTTTTCTTCGACACTCAATTCAACAGCTGGTTTCGCTGCAATCGATGAGATGGAGTATTCTTTTTTCAAGTGGCCAGCTGGAGTTATGTCTTGATCGTTTAGCTTATCGTCGCTTTGAATATCAGGTGATACCACCCTCTCATAATTACTATCATAACTTTCAACAGAGCTGGTATCATCAATATCATCCCATAGCCCAGGATATGCTCCCTTTCCGTCAGGTGCCAGCAGTTGATGAATTGTTGATACGCTTTCTATATTAACGAATATAACCTTCGTTATCCTTCATTTCAGACATGTTCATAGAAACAGTTGCCAAGTGCAATATTGGATTTACTATATTGCTGTTATCTTGGTTGGTGCTTGTGGTCCTGAACCACGATACAAATGGTATATTTGTAGTCAGAACGCGACCTAAAGTGCTGAGTCTGGTGGGTTTATCTTCGGTTGGCGTGCTTTTACGTTCTGGTGACTCCTCTGGTTCAACTGTAGCGGTTGCAACTGTTTCTGGTTCCGTGGATTCAGATGACTGGGGAGTCTGTATATCAGTAGGCGCCGCTAGTTGCTCTACTGTTTGGACTTTCGGTGTATCAGAATCAATTACTTTGGTAATTTCCGGAGTTGGTGGTGTAACTTGTATCACCGCTTCTGGCACTTGAATATCATCCTTGCTTCTCCTGTATTTATCTCGCATATTGAATGTGGAGCGGAACCAACTCTTCTTTTTCAGTTTCGTAGTCGCCGGTGCATTGTCTTCTGCAGTCTGTGGTTTATCCTTCTTTTTAGTGAAATTGAAGAGCGACGACCAGCTCTTCCTCACTTTTTTCTCCCTTTCCATTTTTTAAAAAAGTTAAAAATTACACCAAAGCGGGAAAGCTGTAAACAAATGAAATAAAATCACGTTTATTAATCTAACGAAAAGTGTCAAAGTTAGAGGGAAGGTTCTTTCCTCTAAGCAATTCATCTATGTGATGCATCCCTAGATTAACAAGAAGTACCGATACAAAACTCTAGCTCGTTCAATCCGCCGTTAGTTAACTCTAGCAGTTTCCAAATCTGGCCAAGTTTGATAGGCGCCAACTGACTTTTAAGCCATAAGTTTCGTACGGATGTGGGAGATAGAAATCCTTGATTGAATTTATCTGTTTTTTTAAAGAGCTCTTGGTATCTTTGGTAAGCGTCTTCTGGTATGTTGTGAACAAGTTTTAGTGCCGGTCGGGGAGGTAGTGGGGCCGGTCTACTAACTACACTATTCAATCTATCGGACAAAGGAGGTTTATCACTAATCGAGTTGATTGAACTTGAGACTGAATTAAGGTTATTAGTTGATGGAGGAATAGAAGATCGACTAATTGGCGGTTTAGTAACTGAAGATGGAATAGCAGGCCGATTAATTGGCGGTTTAGTTGATAACGGGACAGGAGGTTTTCTATTCAAGAACTGATCGTTTGAATTTATCGAGCTATCGCTAGTAGTTGATATAGCAGAGGCTGCCTGGTTCTCTGTATTTTCCAATAACGAAAATATGTCTGGTTTTTTAGGTGGTGCAGGAGCAGATCTCTTTGGTTGCATCTTTGGCGAGTCTGTCCTATTCAAACTCGTATCTGCATCATTAGATTTTGGTCTAGTTGGAATTGGTGGTTTTGGAGATGAATTTAAAGGCATTGAAGACATCTCTGATTGCGGTCTATTGAATACTGGCTTTGTGAATACTTCTGATTGAGGTCTAGTTGGTACAGGTGGTTTAGGTTTCTGTTTAATTTCCTGAGCCCAAGGGTTCTGATTGACATCTTCAAATGCTGCAGTCCTACTTTTGATTGCATCGCTGACTATTGAACTAGATCTTCCTAGCAACTGCTGCCTAGTCTGTGCTACATCGATTTTCTTTTTAATCCAGACTTACCTCTTTAGGCTCTGCTGGTTTAATTTGGAATGGAGTTGAAAACTGAGTCAAAGATTCATCCACTTGAAATCCTTCATTTTCTTTGACAAAATTTAACGGAAATAATCCTCTTCTCAATCCAATCTGTCCGTAGCACCATCCTGGCGTTAATTCAACAAACCTTCTTCGGTATGCGGCTCAACTACATTAATTACTACTTGCCTTTTGTGATGATATCGCCCTTGCGGAAGGATAATTCCGAAGCATCATCTCCGGTACAATCATATAGTGCTGTAACTGACCTCATAGATTTGCTTTTTAAATGCAAAAACCGAGGATAAAAACCAGACAAACATTTTCGAAACAGTTTGGCGCTGAAGAAATATTATCGACGCCGCTATCTGTTTATTCGCCTCGAACGAAACTCCCTTCTCCGCGTATTAGTACGCCGTCTGCTACGGATGGTACTTTTTTGGGGTTCATCACATTCTTGTTCTTTGCATACAACATGTTTACCCTAGTGCTAGTTCACTTTACCAAATGGGAGATTTTCAAAGTGTTTAGAGATGACCATTATTATTGCTACTTGATTCCGGTGCAGTTATTAGTAGCGTGGATATTCACACTACTGAATTGGCTTGGAATGAAATATTTCCGTCACAACGCATAAATGTAATTAATAAACCAGTATTTAATTATTTTACAAGTTACATTAAACGAGCCACTTTTCAGTACAGCTTACGACCAAGTCACCAGCTTGCTTGTCATCGTCATGGAAATGGGAGTTAAAGAACCGCGCGCACTAGATTAATCCAAATGTACTTCATGGTATCGCTTTGCAAATAGAATTGGCTTCAATATTGGTGCTAAATGGGGATTGTCATACCAAACCAAGTGAGTTGGCCATGTGTACGATGGAATGGTGTAGTTTTGATACGGCACTTTGATATTTCCTTTGCCATCAAAGTAAGTGGCGATGAAACTTGAAGGATCTTGGTAGAGTAAATCAGTTTCATCCCTGTATAATGTCTTGTTTTGGCTAGATTAGCGATATTGTACTGTATAGGAGGTTCACAAGTAATATATCTCATTGGAATGTTCAGGTGCATGTGAGAATAGAATGGCGTTGAATGGCAAGGCATCAAAAACAATACGCTCTTCACTCTTCCCTTGTACGCCTGATGTCGCAGGTATTTAACTGCTTGCAATACTCCGCTTTTGTGATATCTAGAGAAATAATATCCAATCAAAACATTAGTTGATATAATGAAAAATAGAGATCTGATTAGCATTGACTTTGGTCCGCCTCTACTTGATCGTTTATCTGATTTCTGAATGTAATGCAATCCTCTTCCTGCGTATACCATCATTGGCGGAACTATAGGCATCAGGAACCTAAACTCTTTATGCGCCTGCAGAGATAAAGCACAGCAAACGAATACACACATGTAAAACATATTCTTCTTTTCAAATGTGCGTAGCTTTGATACCCCATATAATGCAAATGGAAGAAAAGTGAAAACAACCAATGGAATAGCTTGAGTGAAATACCAATGGAAAGGGTGCGATCCATAAAACAATGAAATCTTTTCAACTACATTGATTTTCAAAAACTCCCTTTGGTTAGAACCACTTACCAATGAACAAAGATAAATCGCTTGTAAAACAAATAATCAACACCAATTGAAAAAGCCAAGGCAAATATTCCGGTTACTACCGCATCATAAATAATTGACAGTGTGCGATGCGAAAAAGCTGATAAAAGTGTTCCTCCCATATAAACCCATACTAGTACATTGGTTGGTCTAATGATACAAGCAAATGCCGCAAACGCGAGTGCAATTCTAAACTCTCTTGAATTAGATAAGCAAACCAAACATTAATAATAAATACCTTCTAGTAGACTTTCTCCCTGGCCAGTAATACAAGGCTACTATTGTCAGCGTAGCTTCTAAAGAATTGGAATATGTCCGGACTAAGCAGTAGAAGTTAAACCAAGAGAATATCATACAGGTAAGTGTCCAACGAGCAGTCTCTATTCCAAATAGCTTGAACGACAATAGAAAAGCGTATAAATCAGCTAGTGCAGCAAAGCTGGCTTGTAGCATCCTTGGTCCATAAATCTACATTAACCAATAGTACAATAAATTCCGTATTATCTAATTGTAAATACTGTAATAGTTTGTAACAGAGTGCAAATATCATGGGATGCGTTGCTCCACGTATACCTAATTTCCATCTACATTAGAATAGATTACTCCCTTTGTTAGTATAACCTACCAGGTCAGATTGCCGACTCCAAATACGATATTATGCGCTACTTCAAGTGATTGCCAGGTTTCGTCTGGGTCAAACCAAGTGCGGAGGAGGATAACGTTGTAGAATCGAAAGATGAATAGCATGAAATAAATCTTTAGGATATTCATATTACTGCTTTGCTCTACTTCATCTGGTATTCGCTGTTGCTGTGGTGCTGGTATATTATTTTCCTCTTCAGGTTTCTCTCCCACCATAAAGAATTTTCAGCCGTTCAAGAGACAAAATACAAATGGTTACATGTTGATATTATTTTATTATAATCTACCTATGGACAACTGTAGCGGATCAAGGCTACAACTTTTTAACTGCTGATCAATGACTCCCCCTTCAACTAATAATTTCTTGTGATTATTAGGATGAAACCGGTGTTGGGGATCATGAACATTATCTAAATGCTTGGTAATCAGCTGTTTCTGAAGTGTCCGCAACTTACAAGTATTAGTGTTTATGTAAGCGGTAGGCATAACTACTTGTTTTATGATTGGCTTGATTTCTTGCTTTTCTACTAGCACGAGTTCTTTTTGAGCGTTTTCTGTATTTATTCTGTTTTGGATATACTTTTTCTGTTCTGGAGTAGCTGGTCTATAGTCGCTGTAGGAGCATAACGTTGTAGTTGAAGTTACTGATGTGGAAAACTGGGCTTGTGGGTATTGGTATGTTGGTGGGGAAGGTGAAGTGTAGGTATGCTGGTAAACCCCTTCGAACCCTTTAATAGTTTGTTTAGCTTGGCAAGTATACTTTATTTTGTCTGCAGTGTAAGAGTATACAGTTGACGAGCTGGATTGACTGTCCCAAGAAGAAGGTCTAAATTCTTGCATTTTGGTGTACCTGCTGCTCAAACCTCCGGCTTTTTATTTCGTTTCTCACCATGCGCTTCTTTGAACCTCGTGGTATGTGTGATTTTTCTGGGGGCTCCAAACAATTAGTGGAATCATATGAAAATTAGCGCCGCGACAAATTTAATAGACTTGCTGGTGATTTTGAATGAATATCTACGAAACATTTTCAAATATCTTTTATTTATCAGCGGGAATACTAGCTGTTGTTGTTTGATAAGGGCACGCAGTGTTTCGAGAACACATGGCGCCTTCGTGACAGATAAACCAAATAGGCAACTAATTACCATTTGCTTGCCAAGCAGTAGCCCAGCAACACTGTAATAATAAACAACCAAGAGAATACCAATTCGTTAATTCCAATGTCCTTATTACTCCCATTCAACTCCTTTCAATTCTAGTTTCCAGGTTCACAACTAAAACAGTTGAACCTGAAACATTGATCGCATGATCTCACAAAATAGTAATCCAGTTGAAATACCAACTTTAGAACTAATAGAACTGAAAAAAACTCGATGAAAAATACTAGAGCTAAATGTGTAAGAATTGTTCAAGGTCAGTGTACTTTTTTACCAGACATTTTATGTCTCTCGCATGAGTCCAATCACATGCGAATACACCATCAATTGGTTACTGTATAACCGCTGAATGAAACTCTGTAAAACAATAATGGCTCAGTTATTCGTGGGCTTTAATCAAAAAATAGTCTTGTGTTGTTAATTAGAGGACACTGATCATTCATGCAATATTAAATCCGACAATTCATCCGACTATCCAGTACTTTTTTCATCAATTGATCAGACAAATATTTTGATGGATCTACAATAAAAATAGATCAGTTGAAAAACAGAGCTGTTTATTGAGGTTACAATTTTGCTTTAGGTTCAGGCAAGCTAGCTTCAAATACAACACGCATTTCGTTCAAAGCTTCGTGGAAATAAGTGTCCAAATGACGATTGTTCAATTTCATACTCGCGAGATTGAATTGTAAAGAGTTGTTTTTGACCATATAAGCAATACCGTAACCATCAGGAACTACTTCTCCCCACCCGTATCCATCATAAAATTCACTAGTTACTTGAGAAGTGGACAAGTTCCAGTGGCATGATCTCGCAAAGACAGGATCAGTAAAGATTGCTGGCTTTTGTTCGTTTGGTTTTAAAAGTAATCTCAAACCTAAAAAGTGTCTATCAACACCATGTCCATCACCTGCTTTTTGCATGTAACTAGATTGAGCCTTGATTGCTTGTCTTCCCAATAACCCTTGCTCTTTCTTTGATAAATGAGGGTTTTGCATAGCCTGAACCCACTTTACACTTTCGACTGATACACTGCGTCCAGTTTCGGTTCTTCCGTGCTTATATTTACGAGTTCCAGCAGATTCATATGTGGCTCTTGATACTCCATACATTTTATAGTAGGCTAATTGGATCGCCATTTGAGCATAAGCGTCTGGTGACACACCAAACTTCTTGATCAAATTCTTTCCGTATCCTTCAAAAGTAACGACTTCCAAATCATGCTTTTCTACAACTGCATCAAATTGCTTACCGGCATTTTGAATATATCGGTAAATTGATGGATTCAAATCAAAGTTTAGTTTCTTTGGAAGAGTCAAGTTGGTGGCAATAGTGTCTGGTCCGAGTTGAATCTTTCCATCATTCAATCTACATTAATTAATATTACCCTTGAAGGATATAATCACAAGCTCTATGGGTAATAGTAGCTTCCATCATGGAATGTTCTCCATTAAAGCCAGCTTTTCCATTGTCATGAATAATGAACTGCATTGACTTGTCAAAGAATCTGTTTCTTCCGTCTCCCTATAATTAAATATAATTACATGCCAAGCAGCTCTAGAATGCTCATTCTTTGTTACTGGCTTTGTATCATCCAAGCAAACAACAAATGCAGCAGTTTCAATTGCATCCAAACTGTGCTTATTCTTGTCACTAAGGGCAAGCAATTCATTTCTAGCTCTAGTCCATACATCTCTGTTTTCAGTAGTCAAAACACCAACTGATGCTTCTTCGTCAACAGCAGATCGGTAAATGTACTCCAATTGACTTTTAACTTCAGCATAATTCAATCTCTTTCCATTTTGAACCAAATCTACTCTGTAAAATTGATTCTTTCTCAATACAATAATGTGGTGGTTGGTAGTTGGGTCTGATCCTCTAGTGATATCACTAGGTATTTTAGGGATACGAGTGGAATTGAACAAGTACTTGTATTGTTCAGAGCAAAGCGGTCCTTGTTTGGTAGCTTCTGGTTCCAATTCACCAGATACAACCAAATCACGGAACTGCAATGCACCCAAAATAATTGAAGCAGCTCTTGCAGCTGGTTCCGTGCGTTTCTTTTTAGTCTAATCTTACCTTGTCATCAGAGAAAGCAAAAAAGTAATTGACATTGATAACAACAGGGTCTCTGTAACCCATATACGCATAATCGTTCCACCATTCAATCAACCAAGATTTGTCGGTGCTATTGTCCCTTTCAATCAATCGCTGTTGCAAGATTGGCCCCATGTTTTTTTTGAATTCCTCGACATTCGCTACGGTTTGCTTGTACTCTGCTGGTGTAGCCAATGGTTTGATGGTTTCGAGATACAGTGCAAGTGTGTGGTCGAGGGTAGGCACTGGGAGTTTAGGGAGTGATGATTGGTGTTTGAATAGGATGCCTGGGTTAATTGACTGTACCTGTGTTGTATAGTCGAGTCATTCTTTTCAACATCAGATGTGAAAAAATCTAAATTGCAATGGATCGGGTGTACATCGTGGGGTTGTAACATGATCTTTCACTCGTGGTATTAGTAGCTCTGGTATTTGTGTAGTAAGGTATCTCACGGTATTAGTAGCTGTGGTAGTTTTGCGGTGAATATCTCACGGTATTAGTAGCTAGTCCTAGGATCTAATAGTCTCATATAGAAATAAAACAGTCCTACGCGGCAATCGTCTAGTTTAAATCTTAAAGGCTCATAGACCAGAGTAAACAAGATACTATAACTTGAGATAAAATCAAGTATATTTTTTAAACCAGAGTGATAATTTAGTGTACATGTTTTCTACTAGAGTGATTGGATATCCATTGATGATAGTAGTGGAATATTTCTTTATGACTGCGACGCTCTTTCCATTCCTCCAACTTTCCATATACCTACATTAGCAAAACCAACCTCTTCCAGAGTGAAATATGAGGCGCATATATTGAATTCAGTTTCTCCATTAGAGTAATCTCTTCATTGTTAATGAGAACATCAAACAGCTTCTTTTTTATCAGCGGAGGTGCTTCCACATTATCCCATTTGATCCTGCTAGTGTGTTCAATGATTTCATCAAATTCAGAGTGATTTATCGAACTGGTCATCTGTAGTGTATTCTTTTGCTTACGGAAGCAAATCAACTTTGGCTGAGGCTCCTTGTTCTTTCCCAGTAACCTACATTAATGATATTTACCACATGAAGCATAGCTTGTCCTGGGGCTCCTTTAATTTCTGCATCTTTATCACTGAATCAATTGCTTTGATTAACTCTGGTGTGAATTCATTCTTGTCGGTCATTCCAAGGGAAACTTTTTTTGTTTCAAAATCTGATTTGAAATAATGACAATGGATCATGTGGATCAATTCCAGAAATGATTAGGACATTCTTGATGATCAGCTATTACTGAGAATAAAGCGGTGGAAATAATATCCTTTTTATTACTCATCGTAAAGTTAAATTTATCCGCACGCCAGTCCTAGTTTGAATCCTCTGGTAATGTCGGATACAATACTAGAGTTAATCTGAGAATATTGAGGTTTTTGTTTTTCATTTTTAAATTCCAAGATCTGTAAATGGTACTACAAGCTAATTGCAGGTACAGAATAATTTACTCAGGATGATTTGATTACCAAAGTAGCGATCACCGGAGTGTCGTTTATTGGCAAGGCTGGTAAGCACTTACTAACAAAGCGTGGTCATTTACAACGCAGCAGATTCAACTGAAAATGAATGAGGGAAACCTGAAAAAGAAATTAAAGGAAAAACTGGAACTGAAAACATTGATTCTGCAACCAATCATCAACAAAGTCTTGGTCCTGGTTGGTAACTATAATTAATTGTAGCGCAAGGGAACGATGATTACATTCTTGGTATTTGATGATTAACGAGACCATATTTCCAAGCTAGATTCGCTTGGCGCAGAAGAGGCGATTGATTATATTACAGATTTGATTCCATTACTGACACTCTATATATCCACAAGTACAAACAAGACAAACATCTCGCGAATATTATTGGCATCTCACTTGCTCAATCAAAAAAAGAATTTCATTGTCAAGATTTACTATTTGTTTAATGGAGTAACTATTCAGTGGAAGGAGGAAATGAACAAAGCAAAAGCGAGGATTATTGAAACTGAACCATTTACTTATAGTTTGGAAATTGTTCAAGAATTTGACGACGATAGATACCATGATGAACTGCCAATTATTTCAAAGATCCCAGTAATATCAATTGAAAAGATATTTTACACTGTATCTTCAAAATTACTAAAAATCAACGAAGAAAGCAATCCGGTTCTAGTGTTGAAACTTAAAGATTCAAAACAAGAATGGATTGCTATTGAACTCTACGACTATCTATTCAAAAACAACGGTTTAGGTGTAGAGAGCGAATCAGAAGAGAGTGAAGAAGACTTGGTTAGCGATGTTGAAAAACTAAAGATTACACCAAAGAGCGATACGCCTTTCCAGACTCCATTTTATAGCAAGCCAGAAACACCATTATCTACACCTCGAACACCATCAAAAGTACCCTCAAGAATACCAACTTCGTTATTCGATTCGCCAACACCAAAGACACCTGCAAAGCATAATACACCTGGAGTTGATACACCATCAGTGTTCACTGTTACAACTGTTAACCAGAAATTGAATGACTTGTGCTTGCTTGAATCTATTCTTAGGCTAAGCATACTTGAAAACTTGGAAAATAAGAGGGTATATGAAGTAGATGAGGATACTCTTCATCGTTACATTGAAAAATAAAGAATTTGTATTTAAATGGGATATATGAATCAGATTACTTGCTTTCACTTGAAACTGTATCCTTGCATTTCTTTAATCCAGAAATTGTTATTTCTAGGTAACCAATAACTTGCAAGAAACCTGTGATTTTTCAAGCCACACACCCAATAAACCATCTTTTCAAACAATTTCTGAAAATGAAAGTATCAACTCCTATTCTACTATCCTTTGTTGCTGCAGGTCCGCTCTCTTACGGAATTTGTCAAACTGGCTGCAATACTGTAGTTGTAGCTTGCTATGCTGGCGCTGGTTTGACTTTTGGAACTGTAACGGCTGGTGCTGGTATGCCTGCTGCCGCAATAGCTTGTAACTCTGCTCTTGGTGTATGTATGGTTGCTTGTGTTGCAGCTGGATGTGCACCAACACCATAGTTTAAAATTAACTTTTCTTGATTTTGTCTATTATAAACCCCAGTTCTTTAAAAAGTTTTCTTTTCATCGTATACGTTGAAGATCTTGCGAGCAGTTGGGTGTATTTCATTTGCTACCGGTATATTTGTATCTGGAATGTATGTTTAACTGAAAATGTACTCGGGAACTTCAATAATGACTACTCTTGAGAAGCCTAAATGAGACAGTATAGCGGATATAAATTATGTACCACCTTTTTATCTGTTGAACAAGAATCTAATTCACGTGAAGAATGCGATATTAAAGATAAACATTGTTTTCCAGTAACGATAATCTAAGGAGTAGGATTGCATTCAAGTGCTTTATTTTTCAGCTTCACAATTCTTGACATTGTAAATAGTATTTGAAATAGATCAACATCACTGATAGTTTATTCAAATCATTTTATAATGTTGATAGGAAATATATCTCGGAGAGTTCTAGTGACTTGGACCATTCAATTTTTGTTCTATTTTTGTTGGGAAATACTAAACAAATAGAAATGACACCCATCTCAATTGAATGCCTTGATATATCCTTCTCAATTAACTATGAGTACCACAGTCAAACTGCAGGTATCTTTTTGATTGGCAAGTCAGCAAACCGCAGCCTGCTAATTCTACTACGTCATTGAAATGACTACTGCCGAGTGCTTACTAGCCATGTGCATTTATGTCGAAATACAATTTACAATTAACCCCTCAATGACCCTAAATGAGCAGCCAATGCCCATTAGCCGATAGCCAGTTCAGCATTCCTTTTTTGATTGGAGCGAATGACATAACGCATTGAAACTAAATGAAACTTCCTTTTGTAGCCTTTTAACTAGCCCAACTAGTGTACACAAAATCTCGCTAATGGGGCAACTCATTGAGCCAACTAGCGCTTAATAATTTAGCCGAAACATTATTTTGGTGCGAGTAAATTAAACTAGGCGTCTGCCGTTTTGAACATGACTCTTTCTATAGGAATCATTAAAGGAAACTTTCAGGCGGTCAACGGACCAAAACGGCAGGTATAGGAGCGCTGCGACGATTGCCGATCCCTCCAAAAGGAAAAGGAAAAAGACAATGTGTCACCATTGATAAAAACAAATGACTTTCATATGAAACATGATCAATAGTAATAATTTATAATTCTAATCTGCTTGAATACAGCCGTTAATGTAATGCTTTTTGTTGCTTTGCATGGCTAATCGAGTCTTTGTAACTCGGATACCATATTCGTCATAAAAGAGAGTTTCAAAAAAATCACAACTTGAATTATTCACTGCGGTAAAATATGCTGCAGGGTTTGAGCGTATCTGCACCACAAGATGCATCCAACGAGTTGCCATTGCCTCCCGTTGACTAGCTAGTTTTTTAATTTGGAGATCTGAGGGCCGCTGTTGCGGAACGATCGTCTTTCCATTTCAGACTTGATTTTTACGGTGTAACAGCGTGGTCGGTAAAAAAGAGAAAGCCAAGGAAAAAATATAATAAATGACAATCAATTGAAACCCTCAATTATGCGTGTCTATGGGCTTCAAAGGCCAGAGTTTGCTTTTTGCAGAAAGCCGCATGTCATTATGATCGAAAGCCATTAAATCAGCCAGCTCCTTATTTTCCAAACATCACAGCCCCATATCCAGTGAGCCTTAAAAAAGTATTGAAATTTTGCCACCAGAATCGGGCCCCCTGTAAGTTGGATTAAAACACAAGTTTAGCTTTAATCTAACTAATTCGCTTCACGGATCATGTTCAGTTTTTCATTTCGCTCTTAATAAATCGGAATGTTCAATTATTACCTTTGGTCTGTGTGGTCTTTGTTTTTTAATCTGTGGCTTATGGTGTTTTGTTTGTTTTGACCAACCTAATCTCGCCACCCGTTCCTCATGAATCAAAAACAGCCTGTATCAGAATGTCTTTGTAATAATGAGATCGATCCAAGACACATACTAATTGAAAAATGCGCTCAAGTGAGACTAGACAGCTCGCAGGCTTATCAGAGCAAGGGCGATTGTGATTAAAATCTCTTTCTCAAAGAACCCAAAACGCAATATTTTTTCGTGGGTCCTAATAGAACCCAGACGTTTTCTGTGACCTGTGGCCTTCCTTATACGTTTGCCGCTCAAAACATCAGGGGCTCAATCGCACCCTCCGTGTGGCCGAAATATAAAAAGCAAACAACCAAAAACAAACAAACGAAAAACTTTTCAAATTCATGATATCACCACCATACGATAACAAATCCATGTCTATTGAAAATTACACTAACGGAACCTTTCATGTTGCGCAATTTATATCAACTACAGTGTTTTACCTGTTATACTCTGTAACTGATTCCAACCACCAATCTGTAAAGAATTTTCAACAGTACATTCATAGAATTCTTACAGTAACCACAAACAACGTTACATCGCCAGTGATCTTGACATCGCTATTATATCTCTCTAGATTCGTCAATAAACAGACAGTGATGGGATTGTCCATCCCGCCTGAACAGGAATTTCAGCTATGGACAACCTCGTTGATGCTCGCCGATGTTTATCTCAACGACGCAGCTTACGCAGTAAAATCTTGGTCGCAAGTCACAAAAACACCGATTTCGGACTGTATCAAAATGCGAAAGATGTTTTTGGAAACTATTAATTACGACTTGCACGTCACGGAACAAGATTACGGTAACTGGATTACTTCATTACAACGCATGTCTGCTCAAATGTCGCCATTAATTTATTACAAAACGCAGCCAGTAACAGTTTATCCACAACAAGTTATGGTTGTTCAGCCATTAATGCGCCCTGTTAGAGAGCATATGGTATTATCTCCTGTGCCAACGTGGAACGCTCAGGCGATTCCATCGCCACCGGTATTTGGAACCACTTCGCCATACCCTATTAAATACCAACCTATCGATAATACCTCTCAAAGAGTTAATTGGATGTAATTTTTAATATATTTTTAGTATACCCTATTTTGAACGGCTTTCTCACACTAGCATTGACTCATCTTTGGTGCTTCATCTCTTTGATTAACGAGTCTGTTTCAACCTCCCTCCCCAATCAAGTCCACCTTGGTCCCGCAAATTTTACCATTTAATGTTTCACAAATATTTGGATTATTTTGATTGGGCAAAAGTCAGTGATGGGCCTCAAACAAAATGGGGTACAATAACGGATGACTCTTTGAAAAATAACTCCGACCACAAAGAGATTTTCCACCTCATTCCGACCCGTTATGATTGTTGAGCGCCTCTATTACATAGCCTCCTGTTTTGTCTATTGAGTACCATTGTATTGCCTCTCTTTTGGCTTTCATGGCTTTTTGAACCACGGAAAATGCCTCGCAGCCGATTGTGGTTCAGCCCAAAGATTGCCAAGCTTGAGTAAATGAAATAATGCCAACAGAAATAAACAATTACACCATGGACAATTGAATCAATGCGACAAACACAGAAACAGACGCTGTAAACAGATTCAATAAACAAACATTAAAAGACCGTGTAATACCACTTGGCGTATTTGAGTCCGAAAGTCCGCACTGAACAGACTTTCTGATCATTTAATTTTAGATCGGAAAGGCAATTTCTGACTTTTGCAATGTGACCATTTTTTTCAAAATTGAAAATCCATGTCCTACTACTACAGATCAAATAGATCTGCTTCGCCATACCAGTCTGGATCTTACAGCTACCCGTTCAACAAGTCCCGATCGCCTACCAATAGATATAGACCGACGTCTCCACCCATTAATGATATATCCGATAGCGACGTTCAAGAAAGCGACTCGACGATACAGGAAAAGGATGTCCGCATTTTGAAGGAGGATGATCAAGTATGGACCCAGGAAGGAGATTATGAAAAACAGTTTCCTCCAGAATGGACAGAACGTTTCGAACCTGATCTAGTATACGAAGAAAGAAGAATGCAGGAAGATAAAAGATACCAAGAAGAAAGGGCACAAGAAAAGTATCCGGAACGGTATTACGACACTAGATTTAATGAGCAGCAGATTTATCCAGAGGAATTGGGGTCAAGGTATTATGAACAGTTTCAAAATCAGAGGCAAGAAAGGAGATTTGATGATAAGCGATATCATGATACTTTTATTAACCCGGATATCAAAGATCTGTCAGATTCAGAACATGATGATAATAATACTGTTCGAGCGCAATCACCTATACCAAACTATTTCGAGTACAAGAGGAGAGCAAAGTCTCCAGTAGTCGAAGTTGATACTGATGCCAAACTAGTAGGGTATGCACTCATGTTTACTCTATTTTACTTTGTTGCGTTGCACATCTTTCCAGTATTGGAGTTGTTCCCAATGTTGCTGCATGCAAAGATGGGTAATGTAGTTGCGTCTGTAGTTCTGGTTTTGATATCTATCGCTTTAGGCTACAATACTGCTTTGCAAAGGCTAATGTGGATACGCTACTTTAAAAGACTGCGCAAACATCGTATGTTTAGCAGTTGCTTTTACTTTGCGGTCCTTGCTACCAATTTGTACCTGTCTAAATACGTGACCGGATGGGTGTTTAGCTTATTGTTTCAAATCAACCATATCCCTGTGCTTGGCTCTTTGATCGTACTTGGTATTCTAACTTTTGTCATATTCTTATTTTGCATTACTGCATTATTCACGTCGGCAAAGTTTTCATATTCTATCACGAGCAAAACCTATGATTCAATATTCAAGCCTACTAAATCGTATCCTACTCAATCTAGAGCATCTGGTAGGCGTATATACATTGCTAATTCGCAACTCTAATATAACTTGTAGAATATTGTATTCCCAGTATGGTTATCTCTGTACTAGCTTATTTGGATAGTGTTTTAAATAGATTTTAAAACTATAAGAGATTTTTATTATGAGATCATTTAAAAGGTTCATTTATAGTGGAATTTACAGGAGATCTATTATCTAAGCAGTCTAGTTTCTGGTGGTATTTGCCCGTCGTATCTGTTTGATTTCCTCCACCAGATCCGGTCTACTCTGTAGCTGATTTTCAAGAGATAATAGCTCTGTTTCCTGCATTTTTGCAGCACGAAGTACCAGCGCATGTTCTTTACCCAGCACTTGAAGTGTGTTTACCCATTTGTCGTACTGATCGTCGCGAACATGCAGCTTCCACTTCATTCCTTGTAAAAAGTCTTTTTCAATAAGATTAATCTCCGGCAGTGTGAACCCTGTCATTTTCGCCCATGCTTTGTTTGCATATCTGGAATCTGAATTTTGTTTTTGTGCAATCATCATTGCTGCTGAAAAGAGTCTAAATTCGCTGCCTTCGCCAACCTGCATAGAGATCATTTGCCGCAGTCTGGCAACATACATTAATCCTATGAAAATAATAGGAGTCGGCAGGGCGGATAAATGTAGTAAATTATGTACGTCATGTACGAATTTTGGGTACCAATGTGAAGTTCCAGGAGGGCATACTATATCGTTGTATGGTGCTGGAAGGTTTGGATTTGTACTGTGGGGAAATCCTGCAAAAGTGTTTCTCCTTGACACCGGTTTAGGGTTCCATAGTTTATACATTGCATAGCTAATAAATTCGCTGGCATCAACTGCTTTTGAATCTTTGGTTTGCAAAGGTGAAGCAGTCGACAGTATATTAGTTGCTGTTGCTGTATATGAGGTGTTCTGTGCCCATGTCAAGTCTATTCCAGAATCTGGAATAGGAGGCATCGAGTTGGATATCATTTTTGTAAAGAGAAATTTGTTGCGAATGAAATATATTGGTGCAGCCTTTCTTAGGGCGCAGCTCCTATCATTGAGGGGCGAAACAAATGACAAAAAAATTAATGAAACAGACTGGGGCATTTCGTGTAGCAAAGCTAGCGGTGCTGGTTTGCGATCTGGAAAAACAAGCACCACGATTACTTTATTAATTTCCAAGATTTTTAAATTTATGTCTTCATTCCCTTCAGCCTAATTTGGACAGATGAGTGTGACCCGAATATTTTTCTCAGCCGACAGCCTGCAAGATCAAAGCGTTTTTCATGATTTCTGAATTGCTCAGAAGGAATGACATTAAAGGGAGTGGTGGAATCAAACTGAATAAGAATTTTCAATTAAGTTGGCTACTTGGCAAGAGTTCAAGTTGCCTGTTCTACTTGTTGTACCAACCGAAAGGTCCACGCCGGCGTGAGGGTTGAAGAGGAAAGACAACCAGAAAGGGAAAAAGTAGTAAGGCAGGGTCGTGCTGCAATGCAATAAGCACAAATTGAATGAATCCATGCTTATTATTTCACCAGGATCAATTAATGTATTATGAGCTCATTGTAAGGGCTCAAACAGGATGTCCAAGCAAGCTCCCCTCCATTTTAGTGCTACTGTTAATCCCTTTAGGTAGTCAGGATTAGGAGCTCAAAGACAGGATCTTTGTAATTCGTGTTACCGCCCCTACTAATCATATGGGCAGGAACACCATAGACCACAATTCTATTTGATAACTGTCCACAATGACTTTAAACTCTATTTGATAACTGTCCCACTCTCTGGTATAACTAACTGAATTCGTCAATGATCTCTTTTGTTCATTAATCCAACTGTTGGCTATTGCATGGCCCCAATAAACCACTCCAGCAAATTAAAAAACCGATTCTTGCATTGATAATAAAAGATGATTTTATTATGAGATTCAAGGTCTATTATGTACAGCAATTAAGAGGCATTTGTTAGGGTATCAATCCCGATCATCCAAACCACACTCTGGTTTTTTCGATCAGGGCTTGTTCGTCTCTAAACTTTCTAATCAGTGCTATTTCTTCAATGAGATCCGTTCTGGCTTTTAATTTTTCTGTCTCTAGTTTTCTTAACTCTGCAGCAGGCATAGCCGCAGCTTTAAGAACTAGCGCATGTTCTTTTCCAAGTGTTTGGATAATCTTTACCCACTGCATGTACTGGTCATCAGTTACATGCAACTTCCAGTGAATTCCTTTTAGAAAATTTGATTCTAGCGTATTCAATGCGGACAAAGAAAATCCAGACATCTCTGCCCATAGCGAATTCCTGTATCTGAAATCTGAATGCTGTTTCTGCGCAACAACCAAACTTGAAACTAATAATTGGTATAATAATTGTGAAAGCTGTTCCCTTGGGGTAACTGTGTTGACCGCCTGCCTTAGTCTAGCAATGTATAACAAGGATACGAATATTATTGCTGTTGGCAGTTTTGCTTTTCGAAGTAATTTGTTGACTTTCATTGCGAATTGGGGATACCAATCTTCTGTGCCGGGCGAGCAAATAATATGGTTGAGTGATGAATCTTGTGCTGTAACTGATGTATGGGGTCTGGTGCTGTTCTTGTTTTGCCATAGTCGATACATTGTAAAACTGACAAATTCTGTTGCTTCAAATGATAAATTAGACTCTTTCTCCTCCTTTGGTTTCTGTGGAGCTTTTGGTGTAATTACTGGTGATACTGATATACCAGAATCGATAAACATGAGGACGTTAAAATTTTTGAAACTTTTTCCTTCTTTTTATTGGCCGTCGCCCTGTGTAACTAAGTTGCGCACCTAGTTTTGTGCCATTAGGGGAGCCCTGCAAAAATTACTCAAAGAAACGCAGCGAAAATAAAAGGAATTTCCCAAGGAAAAACGGAAATAAACACTCGCTGGTGAATAACCGCCCTAATTTATCGATCAGAGACTGTTACAAATGGACTTTTATTGTTATCGAGAACAATCTGATGGTATGAGTCGTGTGGCGTTGTGGGTCCTATTTCTTGTGCAATAAGCTGATCACAATGATATTTTTAATCACATTAATTCAACGACTTTCATAGCGGAATGGAAACGGTAATTTTTCCCCTTCATGCTTCTGAATTTAGCTGTAAAGATGCTTGAAGAGATCTTTGAAAAAGGCCAATTCCTATGATTGTGGGGGAGAGCCGTTTTTCCAAAGAAAAATATGTTTCAGAATCCAGCCAATGACAGCTCTCATTATCTACTATTTCAGCAAGCCGGGCCATTCAGAGCTAGGCGAAGCTTCAACTAAATGCCTTTGCGGTTTTTAATATAGTGGTTCACTGAATCACTAAAGCGGAGTTTAATTAAAACAACAGACCTGCTTAGATTAAATACAAGTTTTCATTTTGATATTTGTGTAACTCAAAATGAAATAATGGCCCACCTCAAGTACGGATAAACCAAGGATGGTCGGATGGTCGGATAATATTCGGAGTTGGAGTGACTGTAAAAATATTAAAAGCCTCCTTGTAATGATATTAAAAGTCTCCTTGTAAACTATGCTGACGCCTCAAAGTGAAGTTATGCTATGTTTTTCAAGGCGTTTAATTTGGTGGAGAATTTTGGAGGCCGCCTCTGAAAAAGGAAGGGAGGCTTGCGTCCACTTTAGCAATTGAATTAAAAAACTACAAAACGACAGCGATCTTTCTGTTCTAACTGCCAACAAAGTTCCTACTAGAGATTTTCTATCGCGTTGCTTTTGGCTTTTTCATTTAAATTAGGCTGGCAAGCTGGGTTGATTGACCACCAATCTCAGGTAATTTGGAAAAGCCTGACTCGGCTCCCAAACAGCATATAAACGAAACGGACAACCCAGACAGTCCACCATGATTATTCTAGGGGCTAATGTTTCCATTGGAACAGGAACGGACTTTCCAGCACCACTAGCAAATCCAAATCCTTTTCCATATTATATCGTCCCTGCATCTTTGGTACTAGGGTTGGCAGGTTCAGTCGTACTAATGTTCTTATTTGCCATGCACGCTAAAATAATGGCGCATAGATACAACCAAAAAGATAGTGCTAAATATGTTCCTGAAATTCCAGCGTTCTTGAATGAAAAAACCAGTAGAATTTCCAAAATCAACAGACAATCTAGAGTCATCGTTGTTTCGGGTGAAAATGGATTATTTGTTGACCGGTCTAGTGATTTATCAGATGTCTTTGACAAGTTGATGAGCAGTCGCCAGGAAGGGAATTTAACATTGCCAGGAAGAAGTAGCAGCAAGAACTTGTTGGAAACTCCAAGCTCAATTGAAAGCAAGGCTAAAGTTATACCAATGCCCACTAAATCACTTGACAGAAAGCCAAAGGTACCAAAGGAATTTGCTGCAATTGACATTGACCCTGCTATTACACCAAAACCATCTACAGATATAAAGATACCTACTAGACATATGAGTTTGATGGGAGATAGAATGCAACTACCTAAAGATGAAGTATCGACAAAGACTTCACGCTCAAAGGATGAAATTACACCTAAAAAGAAAAAGTACAAACCCCAACCTACACTAGAATACTATGCCAGGCCTAGAGAAGATTCATTACCAAAAGATCTTCAAGTAGTTTATACAAAAGGAGTGCTGACACTCCCACGAAAAACTGCCCCAACTGCAAAAACAAGCCTTCGTTCAAAAATTAGAAAATCCCTTCATTTTGGTTCATCCAAACCTGCTGAGCTTTACAATGAGGATTATGATTACGAAGAATGGAAATAATTTTCTTAGAATAAATATTAATAGACTGTAAGATAGTTCGTTGGTAATTGACTATTTAGTCAAACGTGGATTCTAATTGAGTATACTATTTGAATAATAACCATCTATTGTCAAAGAGATGTAACAAGTTCAATCCTCAACTCTTGAAGGTTTTGCACTACAACTTTCCACAATTACTGCAAATTCCTTCATTAGTCGATTATTGGTAAACCAAGCAAATTAAAGATGACAGGCTACGTAAAGGAACGCTAGAGTATGATGTCCATTCTATTGCTTTGCAGGTATGCAGCTATTCAATTAATTAATTCTTCCGCTCTTTGTGACCACTTTAACACAAAACTAAAAGCAAGATTGAAATCGAGGATATTAATACAGCAAGATGGCTTTAAAATTAGCCCAATTGCTTTTTTACTATTCAACTCGTACATGAGTAACTTGTAACTTGGGCTCGACGTTTAGAATCAATCAATTGCTTGCAAATGTCAAAGTTATTCAATTCTTGGCTCATTATAGTGAACCTATGTAGCACAAACAGGCTGTAATTATAATTAATTTCTCCTTTTTTGTATTGTTTAGCCATGCATTGAATTTTCATTGACCCAGACTTGCTTGAGTGAACGGCTTGTCAAGTTGAGCCCACAGCGCGGTTCTGTACAAAAACTTGGGAAAAAATAAAGGGCCATTAAAATAGAAATGGATCCAAATGAAATTATAACTATATGCATAATATCAACAATTATGCTTACAATTCTCTCCTCATTCGTTGCACACTACAGGAAGCTCCATCTAAAGTCTAAAATTGGGTCTGTGGAAGAGCCAGCTGTTTGTCAAGTATCAATTGACGAGAAAATCAAAGAGTTTTCTGAAAAGAATGAAGCTACGGTAGATATAAATCTTTTGGCAGATATTCAAAAATCCCTTTCAATCACCAAACCAAAAAGTGCTTTATTTGATGCTGACCAAATGCTTACAATGACAAGAACTGGAAGTGACGGATTTAGCTTTACCCCAAGTATTGGGAGTGAAACCTTGAATCAATCCGACGACTCTGATATGGAAACAAATATTTTTAACCCCAATATCAAGCATTCCGTTAAAAGAAAGAAACTTGTAAAAAGTAAAAGCGCGCAAGAAACACCTAGAGTCAATTCGTTGCCGGCTATAAAAAGAACAATGACTATTGGGTCTAGATTGCCGAAATTAAATAGAGGGGCTTCTGTTGGATTACCTCCTCAACGAACAATTAACCGAGAAGAATTTTTGTTGAAACGTCAAAAGAGTTTGATGAAGAGACAAACTTCAATCAAGAAAAATCTTGATCCATCTGGAGACTTTTCATACAGAACAATGTCCCTAAGAGAAAAATCTGGCGTTCCAGAAGATGGAATGCTTGAATTGCCTAAATATTTAAAAGAAAAGCTTGGGATTGGAAATGTGCCTTTGCATGTTCAAGATATGCACAACAGAAGTTTGTTTGTACGTACTAGCCTTCGAAGAACTCATAGTGCCTCCACACTATCTTCTACATTTGCGCAACCAATCAAGAGGAAATTAAGGAATTCTTTTACGATCGAATCCGCTGACACCTTGATTAACTTGAAATTATTATACGATAGACCTGAATAAAATATGAATATGATGAACTACATTGATTAAGACACACTTTGCAAAACAATTTCATGATAATTTAAATGCAAAGGCCGCATTTATTTAAAACAGCCCAACTAAATGCAGCTCCTAATTCTTGATAATCCTTTTGAAACGACAGTAAATCGATCTAGTATACCAACTATTTCACAACAAAAGTAGTTTCAACAGTTAGGGTAAAACCAGATTCATATTGCCAAGAAATTAACTGTTTTTATTACGTAAATTATTGTACACAGTAAGGCAATGGTAATATGAACACATCTTCCAGAGCAGAACCTGAAATTATCTTCATCTTTTTTCTTTGCTGAAAGATACACCAGAATCAGCTTGATGAAACGGTTGTTGTAGTTGTGGATTAACAGTAATATATTGGTTACTTCCATAAGCAGAGTCATGCTGGTTTGTAACTGGACTTGAAAAAATTGGTGGAATACCATTTGGAGAGCTATTGCTTTGCATTTGAGATATCCTTTTCTGTCTTTCTTCCATGATCCAATGGATTTCTTCGATTAAATCCGGACGTTTAGATAGCGTAGCAAAGAGCTTTCTTAGTTCATCTGGAGACATGCCCAAGGCACTCTTGATAATATTACGCTCTTTACCCAATGTTTGCATAGTTTCGGTCCAAGATTCGTAGTGCTCTTTTTTGATAAACAACCTGTTGCCAAGTTGAGCAAAGAATTGTCGCTCCATATTGTTGATCTGTTCGGTAGAATATGGAACTACTTTGGACCAAGCACTATTACTATATCGTTCATCAGAGTTCATTTTCTGGGACAAAATTATTGCGGTGATCAACACTTGATATTGAGTTCCCTTTCCAACATTGCCTTTGATACTCTGCCTTACTCTAAAAACATACAACAATGCGCATAGTATAATTGACAAACTGATATCTGTCCTTCGTAATAATTCAAGAAAATTTTGAACCATTTTTGGGTATATTGACTCGTAACCAGCTGGGGAAACAATATCTCCGACTTTCCAGTCTCCAAACTGCTTTGTTTTTGCTGATGGTGCGATACCCTTTTCATCCCACAACCTTATCAATGCATGTATCACAAATTCTGCCAATTCGGAAGTTAATGTTTTCGCATTCCTGGGTAGTGATCGCTTCACTCTATTTAATGATGCTGTATCCTTTGTTGAACTTGCAGGAGTCTTTCCATCCAACTCACTGGGGGTGTCCACTTCCATTTCATTGCTGGAGTGAACGAGTTGAGGTACTTCATTCATGTAATTCGCAAGTTTAGGTTGCTGATTATGATTAACATATTGCTGTTCGATATTCATAGATTAAATAGTAAAGATTTTACAGTAGTGTCAGCAGTTTCAGTCTTAAAGATGTGGCTTGGACTTTACTGTAGAACCCAAAAACTACAGTAAAACTCGGGGCCTTTAAAATTGATCATAAAGGGTAATTTCGGATTAGTTCCACCAATCTGCTACTTGACACTCTTTAGGATTAGTTAACTGTTGTAGATTGTAAATGGCGATTGTGTTTCATCAAGCACGTTTCAACCTTCTGCCACAGATTAGGTGGGAGTTGAAATTATTGTGTTTGAAACCAAAGGCTGAATTAACACAAAAATCCCACTGCCCATTAAATGGTGGTGACAAGCCAAAGAAAATAAGCTGAAAGTACAATATTGCGTGATCTGCAACCATTCATTTTGAGGGTTTGTTTTATGGTATTTTCCGACAACTCTTTAGCATGTTAATGTACTGTATCGTGTTCATTCGGAACCGGATTATGGGAACGGGTAAAGAACTTTAATTCTCACTATCTGTTGGAATACGCAAAAAGATCGTTCCTTTGTCGAAACAGTATAAGAAATGATACTTTACATTTGGCGCGGTCTATATATGAAATCTTTACTGTTATTTCATAGAGCAATTAACATATTGCTATTTCACACTATTTATATTTGCTTTAATACAATACTACTAAAACCTATCAGACTAGGTTTTCCTTTAGCCAGGTTATAATCTCGGAATTACCGGTGCTTTCTGCAACTGTAATAGCCCAATCATCCCACGGGCATCCATTCTCTTTTAGCCATTTTAAATTGTCCAAGTTTCCGCTTCTTGCTGCTTCATTAAAGGTAAAGTTATCCCAAGGACATCCATTCTCCTTCAGCCATTTTATAGCCTCCAGATTACCGTTTCCCGCTGCCCTTTCAAATGTACGCTTATCCCATGGACAGCCGTTTTCTTTAAGCCATTTCATGTTTTCAAGACTGTCATTCTTTGCAGTATTGTAAAATACATCTGCGTTCCAAGGACATCCATTCTCTTTTAGCCATTTCATGTTTTCTAGGTCGCCATTTCTAGCTGCCCGTTCAAATGTAATTTTACTCCACGGACATCCATTCTCTTTGAGCCACTTTATATCCTCCAAGTTTCCAACTCTAACTGCTTCGTTAAATACTTCAACAGTCCACGGACAATCATTTTGCTTTAGCCATTTCATATTCTCAAAGTTTCCTATTTGTACAGCCATTTCAAAAGTATACTCGTTCCATGGACAGTTATTTTCTTTGAGCCATTTCATATTTTCCAAGTTGCCATTCTTTGAAGCCAATTCAAATGTACTTTCACCCCAGGGACACCCATTAGCCAGCAGCCATTTCATGTTTTCCAAGTTTCCATTTTCTGCCGCACTGCTAAATGTATATCTATCCCAAGGACATCCCTTTTCTTTGAGCCAAACCATATTCTCCATATTCCCATTCTTTGCAGCACTGGTAAATGTAGAAGAATTCCAGGGACATCCATTTTCTAATAACCATTCCATATTCTCTATATCACCATGTTGTGCAGCACTTCCAAACACCGCTTCACTCAAAGGACACCCATTATCCAACAACCACTTCATGTTCTCCAAGTTGCCGTTTCCTGCAGCAAAACTAAATGTCCAATTATTCCACAAGCATCCATTCTTTTTCAGCCATTTTAGTATTTCCAGGTTTCCATTACTCGCTGCTTCACTGAATGTATAGTCATCCCAGGGCAATCCAATTTCTCGAAGCCATTTAATGTTTTCTAGATTCCCGTATTTAGCAGCCATCTCCAAAGTGAAATATTCAGTCCTCTTCTTGATGTAATCACTCTGTAAGTCTCTAGTACGGTTCAATGTATCTTTATCGCACAATAGCCAAATTCTATCCCAAATGTCAACTGGTAATTTTCTGCATTTTGATTTCATGGATTCAAAAATGGAAAGAGCTTTTCACCAATACATCCCAGATACTTGGAGTGGATCATTTCTTGTCAAAGAGGGGAGCTTAGAAATGGCATAGATACTGTGACAACCAATTATTTGACAACTCAACTGTACTGAAACACACTATTCTCTAGTTTTAGAAGCAGAGCTCTATGGATAATCGCGGATCGATTAAATTTATTGATTCCAGAGTTGCACAACATCAACAGTACATCTTTCTGAAGGATTTCCATCTATCCTAACAATGCGGAAGATAATAAGCATCTGGTTGGAATAAATCACCCACATTCCTTATGTCTACATTCCTCTCTTTCATTTAGTAATATACATTCCTTGAATAATATTGTACTAGTCTCATTCCTTTCAACAAAAGCCCCACTCTAAAATCATGCGTGCAACACCTGACTTTTTTAATGAAGATAAACAAGCGCAAGAACGACTATCGCAAAACAAGTATCCCACTTTCGGTATCCATTAATTTCATCAAATCCAACCATATCCGAGACCTGAATCTTTACGGCTGCAAAATCTTGGATAGCGGATGTAAAATTATTAGTGCTGTATTAAGCTCCAACTGGTCCCTTTATTCTCTCGACTTGTCTAAGAACAGGATTACAGATAAAGGAGTAAAGTATCTCTCACAAGCACTCAAATCCAACTACTCTCTAGCAATACTTGATCTTGGATCTAACCGCATTTCGGATAAAGGCGCTCTCCAACTATGCCAGTCAATCAATTCAATATCAGAATTAGGATTCACAAACAACCCAATCACTATCAAGGGCTGTCTTTACCTCTACCACTGTCTACTAGTTCATCCATTCTTGGTAGTTTCTAGAATCAAAGACGAACCAAAGACTCACAAAGATATTGTAAAAAACAAGTTGATTGAATCAATAGTTCCCAGAAACCAAACAAACAGGATTAATCAAACTGAGCTTTTACGCGGGCTGATTCCATTCAGCAGAAGCTTAATTCTACTCGATATTCCAATCGACATCAAGATACTGATGCTCCAAAAGATGGGACTCTCATTCACAGAAATCCTAGTCCTCCTCAACCGCAACTCTATAGGCAAACTAGCAACCCTTAGTTTTTCATGCACAGAACTCTCAAGAAGCTGCTACAAATTCAAATACTGTAAATAAATGTATTAAAATGGTCTTTGTAAAGAAACTACTTCATACCACATTTTAAAATCACAAATCAAAGAGTAGAGGGGGTACCTGAACGTTGCTGGTTTGTTTTGCTCATAAATGAAATGACCAAACCATGCAAAGCCGTAGCCTATTAATGGAACTGCTAAAAGCGCTTTTGGATGGAATACTGAACTGATTAATAGAGTTACTACACCTGTGGTACCAATAATGTGTAAACGGCGGTTGGTTTGGTTGGCATGTTCGCCCAAGTAGAATGGATAGAATGCGGATAGAGTCTTGAATCCAAGGTGTGGTTCGCTAACTGGTTTATAACCTGCGTTGACAATCATTTTTTTGCAAGGATTAATTGGCCGCACTTGAAATGTAAAGAAATATTATATTAAACAATTTAAATGCCATTATACTCTTCGCTTATTTGCCAATAAGCTCTAACTTGATTTACATCCGGCGAATTGAATATCGGGTCTTCGACAGATACTCTTGAACTCGTGCTAACGGACCTACGTACACTAATTTCACTCTCTGATGGACTCTTTAGCGAGCGCATCCGCTGTAACGAAATTTCCTTTTCAAACAAGTTCATTGGACTCTTTGAAAGCGATTTCATCCTATTAAGCGAAATCTCCCTTTCAAACAAGTTCAAATCAGTAAAGTTTGGTGATTTCTTTACAATTTCGCTTTCAAACAAGTCAATTTGCTCTTGCTGTACTTCTCTTGTTTCGTCATAAGTGTTTCTAAGAGACGAGGGCTGTCGAACGAATGATGGCTTGGAAAGTAACCGTGGCGGCGTAAAAGTTACTTTGATTGTTGGCATTTCATCAATAGACTTTTTCGGTAACAGTTTTGGCGGTATAAATGTATTCCTGGATGAAGGATCGTCTATTGTAAGTGTATTGGTAAAATCGCTCTTTAGATCTGCTTGGATTGGTGAAATCTGGGTTTGCTCTACAAACTGGGCAAGCATATAGTCGAACCCGTCATAGTTCTTTGACAGAGTGCTGTTGACCCTTGCTAGAGGGATTACTGGTGTTTCCGGTTCGACTGATGGCTTAGGTTTTGGTATTAGCTGTGGTGGAGTAAATATACTACTCATTATGGAAAAAACTTTTCGTTCAACCTTTTATATGTGTCAACCAAAAATGAGGCTGTGCGTCAGAGTTTCAAAAAGAGTGGAAAGCGGAAATAAGAGAAACGATATATTTAAAGCTCATATTCTATTGGCAACATTCCTTCGGTATTCCAATTCAATACTTTTTCTACAATTGCTTGCACAGTTCCATTGTCCGCGTCAACCAATTTCATGAATACTGGCCATCTATGGACTGGATACTTGGAAGGATATTCTCTATCGTATTGTTTGAGTTTTTCATAGTATTCAACATTGGTGTATTCGGTATCGTATGGCTTTAGGGTCTCATCGTTGGAATTTGCAGATTTGCCATCAGTGAATACCGAATCTGCTATTGTATACGGACCGATTGTTCTGGTATCAAGATCATCAAATATAGATACATCATCTCTAAGCTGACGCTTGCGATTTGGTTCAATTTCTTCATTCTTTCGTTTTACATTTCCCACTTTTTTAGTGGAAGGTTTCTCCACACGGTGGCCCAATGGAGTGGAACTTGGATATAGCTGAGCATTCTGCTTGACTGGCACTTGTGGTGATGTATTTAATGAATATTGTTGAGGTGGTTTTTGGATTGTTTTTGATTCCACTGAATTTGGGGTAACCAGACGAGATTGATGACTGTTAGTTGGTGCATTTTTAATTCCTTCATTAGGATCATTTCTCTTGGTTGCACTTTGTTGAACTGAATTTCCTCTAACAATATTCTGTTGATTCTGTTGATTTGGGGTAACATTGCGATTTGGGGTATTGTGTTGGATTGGCATAACAATTCCCTTTGGTTGATTTGGGTCCTGTGGTGGAGTGTTATTGGAACTGGGTAGAAATTGTTGCTGGTTACCAGTTTTGATCATTTGAGCATTTGATTTCGGCACAGATCTTTGGGGGGTGATGCTTGAAGGAGGAGTATTGGAAGGAGTTCTCTGTGGAGCAAATCTGTTGACCTGAGGAGCAGGATTTAAGGTAGTTTTTTGTGTTCCAGCACCATTTGTAGGAGTTGTAGAATTTGGTAAACTCCTTTGTGGTCCAACAGGAGTATTAGGAGTTCTTTGTATACCCAAACTACTAACTTGACTAGAGTTTGACAGACTTTTTTGAGGACCAACATTTCGTGAATCAACAGTGTTTGGAGCTGTACTGGTAGTAGTTCGTTGTTGAGCGAATCTGTTGACTTGAGGATTGGGATTCAATGTATTTGTTTGAGGAGCAACATTTCGCGAAACAGAAGTATTGGTTTGAGGACTAGAATTTGAGATATTTCTTTGTTGTGCAAACCTGTTGATTTGAGGATTAGGTTTTGAAATATTGCTTTGAGGACCAAAGGTATTTCCCTGAGGAGTAGGATTTGACAGGTTTCTTTGCTGCCCACCATTTCGGGGATCTACAGTACTTGGAGAAGTTGAATACGATTGATTTCTTTTCTGTGGGATTGGCATACTATTTTGCTGTTTGATCGGCTGGCGTGTCTTTTCAAGTGATATAGTTGGCTGAACAACTTTAGATTCCACAGGTTCAGACTGTTTCTCTATCGAAGGCTTCTTTTCTGGCGCTCGATTGACATGAGCAACTGATTCATAAAATGAAAGTCTGTCCATCATAGGATTGGTTTCAGTAGAAGTACTCTTTTGAGTTTGTTTTTCTCTTTCATTAATGTTGGTAACAGTAATAGTTCTAACAGCAGCAGGAGTCTGCTTTGGCTGAACAGCGCCTTGCCTTTCTCGTTCATTTATATTGGCAGGCGTACTGGCTCTAATGGAAGGAGTAGTTTGTTGGGGCTGAACCACCGGTTGAGGTGTTGAAGTACTTTTCATTGGTACAGACAAGGGTTGAACTTGCTTCTCTGGCTTACTAATTGCTGGAGTACTAGGGAATATTGGCGGCTGAGCATAGTCGTATCCTGCATCTGACATTCCATCTGCTGGTTGGTGAATAATGGCTGAAACCAGTTGTTCATTCGTCAGCTCCCCTTCCAGCGTCTTTCTCACCATATTCACTACATTCGCATTTCTGTTCAATTCATTTACCATGATTTTAGTTTCTACAGATTGATCGGTGATTGCTGCATGGATATCATGATGAGCTGCGTGGAAATGCTTGACAAGACTCCCCACTCCAGTAAACTTCATTCCGCATTCATTACAACAAAAGGCATTGATGAAATGCGATACTTCATGATCTTGGCATTTCTTAATTGTTCTGGCGACCACTCCGCACTTGAAACACTTTAATTTGTCCTTTGCTGTCTTTGCTGGGAGATGTACATGTAAATGGCTTTCTAATTCTTTGGGTTTTTCAAACGCATCTGCATTACATAGTCCACACTTGTATCTCATTTTTCTGTGTTTTGAGAAAAGAAGTGGCGCGGGATAACGAATGATCTTGGAGTATCTGAAATAAAATGAGAGTGCTCAATTCTATAGATATCGAGGATTCCTTACTTATGGGAAGAGATTATTAAGATTACTAGTCTCTCTGCGAATCGAATGTTGCACGTGTTGATTAATGATCAAGTTAATTCAAGAGCTGGTTCTATAATCTACCATCAGAAATATTTTCTAGTATGGGAAAGTAGTTTTACTTTTTTTAAAGAAATGATCAGCGAGTTTCCTCCTGACTTGTTGGAATGCAGAATATTTTACTATTTGGATGGCATGGATTTATACAGGATATCATGGCTCAACAAAGCAATGAGGAATAGAATGGCGTTTTTACGAAGGTTTTACAAGCAAATTCCTCCTCAGAAAATGTGGCCAGAACTGGACTTGACATATTACAAAATAGCTTCAACCTTGGTTGGATTTTGCCGTACTTTGGATTGCAAATTAATATTTCCATCTATCCGGGTGACTCTAAATGGGTTGTTAAAATTAAAGTTACCTAGAACATCGAATCTCGTGTTATCGTTGAGGGATTCTGTTGATCGGGAACTCTTGACTGCATTCAATCAGTACACAGTTGCAGGAATTGATATTCGTGGTGAAATTACTTATTTCGATACTTTGGTGTATCTGTTAAAGACATTTCCTTTAAAGAAACTAGAAATTACAAGCTTTTCTGGTCTCTATGATAGGGAACTGGATGAAATAATATCCGTCCTTCCAAGTTCACTTGAAATTTTGAAAATTACTATGTGTTCATGTGAATCAGATTATGGACCAAGTGACGATCAACTTTACCAACTAGCTAAGCAAATGAAAAACTCAAATCTTCGAATACTCAATATACAGTCGCATGAAGGAAATTTAGATCCTCTGATTGATATCGTGAATCAACTTGATGAATTTATTTGTCCGTATCAAAGTCAATCGCTAGAAACTAGTCGCAAGTTAATTTCAATTCTGCCTTCAACAAAACTTAAACGCCTTGATGTATCAATTCATTCAGATATGGTCTATGAACTGCTTCATGCAGTAAGAAACTCGTCAATTCAACACTTGCATTTGAGTAGTGACAGAGACATTGATCAATACTGCAAAATTATAGGTGAAAACATCCATCTTTTGAATTTAAACCATCTTGCAATCACAGCTGCTTGTTCTATTTGTGGACCAACGATTGGTGTATCAGCTCTTGAAACCCTATTAGCTAACTTGAGAAATGTCAATGTATTTGAAATTACTGCATCCCAATTTGAAAAGCAGCAGTTTGAAGTATTGGTTCGATATTTACCATATCTTCCATTAAACAAAATATGTTTGAGAGGGATCCCTGTTTACAAGCAGTACTTGAGATGCTTTACTAATATCCCAATGGAATTTTAAATATTTGGAATAAAGTTATTGAGGGATAGTTACTTTGATTAGAATTGAAGACCTATTGCAAAGCAGATCAGAGCATTGTGCTCTATCAATATTAAGGTACTATATTACTGATTCAGGTAAACCTGTCTATCAGTTGGATTGAACTTGCAAAACATCTTTTACGGGTACTAGGATATCTACCCTGTCTGCCTTTCTTCTATTGTTTCATTTAAGAGAGCACTTTTCGCTATGATGAATGTCGAGCAAGTATAAATAGGGCTAGACAATTGTGGCCTTTAAATGCAACTCATTACCATCATTGCTTCCCTCAATCTCTGCTTTACCAACCAGGCCACCACTTTGTGCTGGAACTTGGGAAGTGTGCTGTCGCGAAACTAATACTTGCCCACCAGGACATTTCATTCCAAAATAAACACGGCTATATTTTGATCCCAGTTTCAATTATCACTGAGAGGGGTCGATTTTAACAAAACGTTTTACCGCACTTTTGATAAAGACAAAACGTTTTCCGTGTGTAACAAGCTGTGGTATTAGTGGAGTAGTCTCAAAAGTAAAGTGTCTGGAGCCAAAATAGTTGCATAGCGGAATTCTAGATACAATGCAATTTCACCGCCTATTTTACCTACCTAGTGCGATTGATACCAGCTAACTGTGGCCCAGTTGAATGATGCCACAAATCACTGCTGGAATATAAATAGGAACGTGGGAAACATAAACCTAATGTACTATAACTCGACTTTATTCAAAGACTACAAACCATTCGATTGGACAACTCTATACTTGTATTCAGGCTCGCTAGTATTTGAACTCCTTGTGATTGTCATTTACTTGATCACTTATAAAAACATGCCGAAAACACTATGGTGGCTTGGGTATATGTGCACTGTGTTGGTATTTATTGGCTTTTGCTTTTCCAACATTGCATTCGTTACTGTCAATACTCCATTGGAATGCCACCTAAACCGAACTATTTCATATACTATCAGATATGTTGGCTTTTTCTTGTTTGATTACTTGCAAATCAAAAAAGTGATTGCTATCAGCACTCCAATTTCAACAGCAAAACTGTACTGTGTTTACTTTGTTACGTGCTTGCGAATCACGTCCTATCTGTACAACTCAATTTGGGTATCTGGAGCTGTTCACATTCCAGTGGAAAATGGAAATGGTGCATGTCACACTATATTTGCAGATTATATGGTTTGGCAAGAACACGGAATATCAATCCTGTTTGAATTCGTGTTGTTTCTGTTGATTGGATGGGATATTTATCAAAAGTCTTACAACTATCACAATTTTGAAATGATGCGGAAACTCATCGACTTTGAAATTTTCACATTCTTGGTATATTATATCGTTGAAATCATTTACATGGTCACATTTTTTATGCTTTCAAAGGACAATGTATCAATCTACAATATTTTTTACTTGAATGGTAAGTAATTACTAACTTAGTTCCGGTTTTCCTATTCTTTTGCAACCTGATTCATGTCCTTATGAAAAGGAAAAAGTCAAAAAAAGTAGTCAATATCACTCCAAAGAAAGAACCTTCTTTGACCAAACAAAAGTCGATTCCTAACGTGTTTGATAACAGTAAACAGCCGCACTGGTAATTAAATTAAAATTCATTTACTTTTTACTATGTGTACTGATCTCTTCCACGGCAAACCTCGATCATTGATTTTTGTGATGATCTCTGGTGTAGCACAGATTAGCTTATCATTGATGAAGTTCAAGTACTGCTCTAGAAATTCAAATAGATGAGAGGAAAGATTAAGTGTTCTCTGGCACACCATTCACTCTTATATTTGAAGCAGGTATTGAGCTATATACAAAACTGTAATATACTCTATCAATCGTGCTTTTCTGTGCATATTTAACCTTAAAATACAGTTTTATTATATACCGTCTACAAATCTTTAATTCTTTCTGGATCACATAATGTCAGATATTACTGGCAATGTTTGCCAAATCAATACCAGTCATGATCAATATCACGTCTGACATGAATGCACACGCGTACATTTGATCTTTTACATCTTACTGCTTGCATGCAACTATTTATTGAACCTTCTATAGTTGTTAGGCATTGCTGTTTCACTTCGCATTACATAAGACTGCAGAGACTCCAGCGGCGAATATACCCATGATTAGTTACCCCGCAAATTATACATTTTGCGGTATAATATTTGTGATTTGATTGGTATCACTATCAATGATGAACGTGCACTATCATGAATGGGAAACTATAGGTGCTACCGGGACTCAAACTCGTGCATATCCCCCTAGTAGAGATGGTTAAATCAATCAGTCGCTGTAACCACTATAGTTTTCACTTTTTTCAAACGTGTTCCCAAATTGGCAACTCGCCGTTGAAAAAACAGGAAAACGTTTTTACCAAACCAAGAATAATTTTCATCAAACACACAAATGGGAGAGCCTGTGTTAAACTAGACGAGTATAATCTTTATAAGAAATACCAAAATGCTGAATTCTAGTAAGATGGGATTTTTTGTGCAGTCGTACTCTGGTTTCATTGGTTTCCTGGGTTAATTTAACTCCACGTTCTAACGGTTGGGTTTCACAAAACAACAGACTGGCCCCACTATAAATCACAAAGGTTTTCACGTTCCCATAATGAAATTCGACGGACTATTAGATTACAAAGACGACCAGCTGCAAATTGCTAGTTTATTCCTGTACTTATTCACAATCGCATTCGAACTGCTCACACTTTTCATCATCATATACTTGTACAGACGTTTACCAAAGACATTTTCATTTCTAGCACTCGTATGCACACTATGCATGCTCACTGGATTTTGCCTGTCGCTTTTGGTGTTTTTGACAGAAAACAGTTACGATGAATGTAGTCTCAACAGAAGGATTTCTTATCCTGTCAGGTATATAGGATTCTATTTATTTGATGTCTTGCAAATGAAAAAGATTATTGCAATCATCAGCTCAAATAGCAACAAGATCAAGCTAAACCACTACTTTATATATTTCCTAGCATTATGCAGATTGGCATCGTATGTCTACAATAGTATCTATGTCCTCGGAAAGCCATTTTATGACGCGGACGGGCTTGGTGATGGACCTTGCGTAACAGTATTCTCTCAGTTCCTTGTATACCAGGAGCATTTCGTTTCCGTTGTTTTTGAATTTGGTCTATTCTCGTATTTGCTCTGGTTTATTTACAAGACTGCGAAAAGCAAAGCTGTATTCAAAATGATTCGCTCATTGATCGACTTTGAATTCTACACCTTCATTATTTACTTGGTTGCCGAGATTATATTCTTGGCGTTTTACAGACTTGACAAGGGGGGAAGCAATGTAGGTATTTTCAACATCTTTTACTTGAACTTGCCGGTAGTCCTATTCTTGGCAAACTCGATCAATATTATATCAAAGAGGAAAAGGTTCCACACCATTTTGGAAGCCAACAACAACACATCCGAAGACATGATGCACAAACCCGAGTATCGCTCCTCAAATTCAGAAAGAAACTATGCATGATATTTAAAATAAACTCATTTGTAAGAATGTCCTTTTGTAATTGAATTTCGCGTTTACTAAGTAGCTCTTTCAATTATTTGGCAGCATTACATGGATTCGGCAATCGTTCTAGTGACGCGTAACACTATCAGTACATTTTTATGGAATCCCTTTTATTCAAACTGTCTGGAGCTATTAATTCCAAAAATACTCAGTCTTGGAATAGTAGGATAAACTTGCTATTCAGCATTGTTATTTATGGTTTTCGAATCCAACTGAATTATTTGCATATTAATTCAGAGTGGAAAAACATTCTTTTCGGCCCAATCGGAAAAACAACTTGATCTTTCAAAATGAAACTCCCAGATATCAAGCTAATTAACCTCGCAACCAAAGAAGTTACTTCAACATCATCAATCATAAAGAAACCCACTCTGTTCTTGGTTGTAAGAAGACCGGGATGTTTTCTTTGCAGAGAACAAGCAGCCAAAGTATCCTTCTTCCGAAAAGATATTAAAAAGTTTGGACTAGATATGGTTGCTATTTTCAAGGAAGAGTTGGGCACAGAAGAATTCAAACCAACTTATTGGCGTGATAGTATGTACATTGATGAATCAAGGGAATTCTACAAATTCGTAAAGTAAATATAGGCTAATTATTAGTGGTGGCAAGATTAGCAGTTCATCAGTATTAGGATTGGTACATCCAGAGTCCCTCAAGAACGGAATGAGAGCTACCAATGACGGATACAGTGGGAATTTGGCCGGCGAAGGATTTGTACTAGGTGGTGTCTGTGTAGTCGATAAGGATGGAAACTCTGTATACGAATACGCGGAAAAGCACTTTGGTGATCATGCTCCAATTGAGCAAGTGCTAGATGCTTGTAAGCAGTTTGCAGATGATAAAGGTAACTATTATTCACACAGGCGCTAGTTTTGATTCTGCTGCAGTTGTTCAAAAAGCTATTGCTGAAGGGGCACTTAAATTCAAGAATGCATGCTCAGAAACTGTTTGCTCAATGTAATAAAATCAGTTTTCATATATTTCAATTTCACTATCTGATGGTACTGCTGTAGTGTCATTTGTATCAAAGGATTCTTTCCACTTTTTCATGGCTGGTTCTTCACCAGAATTCCAACCATCTTTGTCGTCTTGATAATCATTGCTATCCCAACCACTATTATCGTTTCCCCAATCATCTTGATAATCTTCATTATCCAATAAAAGTTCTTTAGGTTTCTGTACATCTGTCAATACCTCCACATATTCACCATCCAACTGCAGTACTCTGCTACTGTGCAACACTTCAATCAACCTCTTTTTGTATTTACAAACCTGTCTAATTCGCAAAATAGACCAAATATGCTCCAACTCTACTTTTTTACTTTGTTGAAATTCATCCCAGTCAGTTATAACCATATACAAGTTGTCCAACACTTCATCTTCGATATCCAGATCAGTAAACCCACTTTCTTCAAAATACGGGTATTCAATCTTGTACTTGTAATTATACCTCGTTTCTGTTTCTTTAAAACTCTCTGTTGAAGGCAGTGGATTGGTAAATATCGCTATTTGAGTACAGTAGCCATGATCAGCTGGTCCTAATAATCCAACCCCATCAAATTCAACATCATACCCATATTCCTCTGCACAATCCTTACACCAACTCTCAAACTCTTTCCTCGTCCATTCAAACTTGTGATCCCAATGCCTAAACGTTTGTTCAACAGAACCATACTTTAAATCAGGAAAATAAACTAGAATTAAGATAGAGTACCATTAAACTCTGCGTTTGGGGTTGATATTATTATACATTCAGGGCGGTAGTATCCAAACAAGTTTTGTGGCAGTTTTCCAAGTGTACGTTCATCCAAATGCTCAATGACTTCAAGCAATACAAAACAATCGTATCCTAATAGTCGCTTGTCTACGCACTCTAGTGATCCATGAAACAGGTCGAGGGTGATGGGAAGCTCACGCAAGTACTTTAAATCCATATCGTTAGGTTTGCATCTGTTGTAACACTCAATTATTGATTGCTTGTGGATATCTATTCCTGCTAATAGGCTGAATTGGGTGTCGTTGAGTAGAATCTCTAGCAAGGCACCTTCACCGCACCCAGCATCGCAAATCTTTTTGAATCCGGGATTGATCTTGAGGTATCTGGATACGAAATTCCTGCGCTGTCGCCAGAGCGGTGGGTTGAATTTCACTTCCTGTTTTTCTTCAGATTCCATAAATTAAAAAAAAGTAAAGTTTATTTCTTGTTCTTTTTCTTTCCTCCAACTACTACAAACTTGTTCTCACTTGCAAAAGTACCGCTGTTTTCGCGACTGGTTTTGTTTGGATGGGCTCCGCCTTTTACTTCATTCCATTCATTGTCTTTCCACGAGTTTGGATCTCCAGCCAAGTCAGCTTGACGACGGAGGATAAATTCTTCAGAAAACCTGCGGCTATCAATAGATGTAAATCCTCCTAGTGCGTCATGACAGATTTGCTTTATGGTAGTTGTTTCAGATATAGGCAAAGAGAGTAAAATATTCATAAATTCATCAGCTATCATTAATATAACTTACGTGATAATTGTCCTTTCAGATCTTTAAGGGAAGTGCGGCACCAAGTCAAAAGCTCCTTGGATGGCCCTGTAGGTTTAGCTGGTGGTGTATTTACTTGAGGAGATAAATTACTCTTGGCAGGCGGTCTCACTTGAGCAGGGGAACTAGCAGTGATTGGTGAACGAACAGCGTTTTTCCCAACAGTTTTCCAACCATTGTCATCACTGGTATCAATAGACATACTTGAAAGTGGTTTCACTACTGACGCAATTGAAGGCTTTCCTTTTACATTAGTTTTCACTACAGCTGCTGCATTTGCATAGCCTTTAGCAGCTTGCTTGTTCTTTTCTTCTTGTTCTTTTTTCAATCGTTCATCTTCGATAATCTGCGACAATGTTTTCTTTGGTTGCTTTTCAGTTTTGGTAGCCCATTGTGCAGTAGCTGGGATAGCTGATTGAATTGCAGCTTGCTCTTGTTGAGCTAGTGCTTGAGCTTCTGCCAACAACTTTTGCTCTGCCTTTTCTGCTAAAAGCCTTTCCCTTTCAGCTTGTTTTTTAGCTTCTGAATCTTGGATTGACTTTAATGGAATCTTTTCAGCTTTTACTTCTGTTTTACCCCATGGAGCTGGTTTAGGAGGAGCAACATCCTTTGGCGGTTCTTCTACTGCTGGCTGAGGAGCTGCTGGTTCAGGTGGAACATCTTCAACTTCAGCAACTTGTTTCTGCTTCTTTTGCTTCTTCTTTTTGTTCTTGGAAGGTGCAGTATCTTCCTTTGCCTCTTCTTGAGCAGATTCAACTGCAGGAGCTTGTTCAGGAACTGGAATTTCTTCTTTTAACACTTTTGGACTTTTTGCAGATTTTTGAGATTTTACTGAATGAGCAGGTGAAGGCTGACGTGGTATTGGATCCTTAACTTCTGGTTGCTCAATTGGTTCATTTTGAACTGGCACGGCTGGTTGCATAAAGTTAATGAATGGTTGCGGTTCAGGCATTTGTGGATGACCAAAAGGCATTCCAAAAGGATTCGGTCCTCTTGGATCCATCATTGGTTGTCCAAATGGATCATTAAAATATGGATTCCCACGATCAAATCCAGGATTGATTCCTATTGGATTCGGATTGAGTTTTTGCATCCCCAAAAGAGGACCATACTTTCTCAAGTAAAATTCTCTTTCAAGGTTTTCTTGTTCAATCAAAGACTCCAAAAACGGTCTTTCATTTCCAAACTTTTCAACAAATTGTAGTAAAGGAATAAACATGGTATCTCCAACACACTGTATAGGTAATCCAGGTGGAAAATAGCCTTCTTTGTACCATCCATGCATTTGTTCAGAAGTGAACGGACCTTGGATTCTTCCAGCAGGATCTTGGTATACCCATTCAGGAGGATTGAATACAAATGGAGGAATAGTAGTTGGAATTGCTGATCTAGAGTAGTCCATTGGTTCATGCATACCAAATCCTCCAAAAGGATCTCTTCCAGGAACATGAGACGCAAATGGATGCTGGCTAAACAAATCTACATCCGGTACTTTTTTATTTGGTGGTGAACTTTTAGTGTCATCCATTTGAGATTCCAATGCACTCCAGTTATTTTTGATTGGCAAGGCACGCACTTCGTCTTTCAATCCAAATCCAAAGACGCCATTGGAGCCAAAGCTTCCGCCTGTTGTAGGAGTATCCCACATGTCATCTTTTTCTGTTGTTAGCAACAAGTACTTGGTGGAGCAATAACTTTTTCCTTTGCTGGTTTCTTTGGAGTATCTCTGCTATAAATTCTTCTAGTAGCTTCGCTATTGATCGAAACCATGCTTAGCACTCTTTTTTCGATATCAGATAGAGGGAGATGAGCAAGCGGAGGTCTAGGTTCAGATACAAATGCAGCAAGCGATTTATCGATATCTTCTGGTAGTGGAAGTGTAGTAGAGAATACGTTCAAGAGCAAATCTCTCGAATAGGCGTAAGGGTTGTCAACAGGGTTGCGTTTGGCTTGATTCTTTTCTTGGGCGGACCATTGAGGAGTAACTTTTGTCGTCATTTTTGAGATTAGATTGGAGAGATTTTTTCAATGTTTTTATTTTCCATTTGGCCATTGGAAGAAAAGATTAATTCCATTGGATAGAATAAGATTACATACTATTGATTGTACTTTTGGATTACCAGCAGTTACTGTGAATTACCAGCAGTTACTGTGGATTACATTATCACCAATTGTAGCTTGGGACGGTATTACCCCGCCATACAGCAAGAGGTTAAAAATATAAGATAGTTTATTGAGCATGACCAGAGGTATCATAGTGCTCAGGATATTGCTTAATCAATCGCTTCAACTCATTCTGTTGTTCAACCAAGTGAGGAGGCATCTTGTCATAAACTTCACTAAACAACCCATCCAAAGAAGGCTTCTTTCTCTTCTCAGCAGCAGTAAAGCTCTTTAACAATTGCTTTTTAATATCCGTTGCGAATTTCTTTTCCTTTTGGTCATTCCACAACCTGTTCTTTTCAAGATACTTGCGGAATCTGTTGATTGGTGAATCGTTTGTTTGCCAGTCTTGAACTTCTTGCTTGCTTCTGTAAGCAGATGAATCATCAGAAGTAGAGTGGTGACCGATTCTGTATGTCATGGCTTCAATTAGCACTGGTCTGGATTCTTCAACACAGATTCTTCTTGCTTCTTTGGTGGCGTTATATACAGCCTATCATTAGCAAAACTCACCAAAACATCGTTTCCATCGACTCTGATTGTATCTACTCCATAGCCATGCCCTCTTGCCGCAATACCATCTCCCCTGTATTGATCTTTGACTGGCGTGGAAATAGCATACCTGAATCAAGAAATAATTACCCATTGTTTCTACAAAAGAAGATTACTGGGCTTTCAGTAGTAGACGCCATGTTCAATGCAGCATGGAAATCACCTTCACTAGCAGCACCATCACCAAAGTAACAAATACTGACTGCTTTCTTGCCTGCCAATTTCAATGCATAGGCAGATCCAACGGCTTGAGGTATTTGGGTACCTAATGGTGAAGAAATTGTTTGGAAATTCAATTTCTTTGTTCCATAATGAACAGGCATTTGTCTTCCCTTTCCGTAATCCAAATCATTCGAATACATTTGATTCATGAATTCATCCAAGGTGAATCCTCTGTATAACAACACACCAGCTTCTCTGTACTGTCCGTATACTACATCATCAAGGGTGAGAGCAGCAGCGCTTCCCATATGGGTAGCTTCTTCTCCGTAACTGGTCATGTAGAATGAAATACGGCCTGAGTTAATTTCAGTTACCTTGTCTTTGAGCTTCATACATGATCACATCCATGGTGTTTAAAGTAAGCATCTTTTCATACATATTAACCAAAACAGAGTCATCAAGCGGAGGTGGTGATGAAAGCGCATTACCTTCCAAATCCAATACTCGATAGGTAGGGATCACTGGCCAATCTCGTTCAACTTTCAAAGTCTCTGTGTATTGCGAGGTAGGAGCTCCAGGAAATGATGCTTGGACTGAATAGAATCTTGGTTTTGCTCTCCTGAGGATTCTTGAAGAAAGTCGAGTGAGCATTTTGTATTTGGGAGAAAAAATGGACAAGTCATGTGGGGTTTTGGCATCGAAAACGGAAATGATTTAATTAAAGAATGTGGAGGTGAAAAACTACCGCAAATGAAGTGAGGTTGAATGCGTACTTGAATAAACCGGAAATTCAAGTACGTTAATCATGCAATCTCAATGCACTTGGATTGATTCAAATCAAAGTGGTGCTAAATACGCTTGGCCATAAGTTCATGGAATTCGATTGAGTCGCACTGTTTAAAATATAGATGAATAATATATTAAATTTAGTTTGCACAGGTTGCCAAAGTTTGTGGATTCAAACCTCTAGCTTGCAAAATCTGTGGGGATTCGATAAAAGTCATACCTAGACCAGCCAACAAGTGCCAATCGATATGGCAGTGGAGATTCCAAATACCTGGGTTATCAGCAACAAATCTAATAACAGTCCATGCTACTCCCACACAGCTTCCATCAGCATCAGTGTTGCAGGATGGTACAGTAACAGTGTCTCTCTTTACCGCGTTAGTGATTGAAAAAGTAGTTGGGATACTAGAAGAATCGGCAGCAGTACCACTTCCCATAATCCAAAAGTCATGACCGTGCAAATGCAACGGATGTTCACCACCATCATGGGAAATAATAGCAACATCAACAATATCGCCATTTTGGATTTCAATTGCATTCAAAGTAGATGGCAAGCTATGAGTTTGAATTTTGTTTTGGACAACGTCAACAATAGCTGGAGTGCCAGCAGGGAAAACAAAGCTATTTTGAGTTATACCGCCATCAAAAGTGATGTAGGCTTTGTTTACTGGATCAGTAGGTGTGCTGGTCAAAGTGAATTCAAAGTTGATTCTTTTGGTTGGCTTTGGGATAGGGACAACGACTAAAGGAGTGACAGCATCGGTGTTGATGATTTGTTGAGGATAGACAGGGAATCTTCCATTACCGTTCCCATGTCCGTTACCGTTCCCATTACCGTTTCCGTTACCGTTCCCATTACCGTTTCCGTTTCCGTTACCGTAGTTGATCAATGCTACCACAGTCTTTTCTAAACCAGGATCTTCAAGGTTCAAAGGAAGAGAAGTGAACGGGCTGTTGTCAAGCAAAACAGCAGACATGGCATATTGCATTGGTTTTTGATCAGCAACAACAATAACAGAGTATCTTTGGGCAACATTAATGAACAAGCTAGTACCAACTTGCTTGCCGTCAGCAACAGTTCCATCAACTTCAATTACACGCATTTGATGATTGGCAATAGAAACATTAAAAGTAGCAAAGGCTGAAAGGTTGATGAATCGCAAACGATATCTCTTTCCAGGAATAAAGTTGAACTGTGAAAGAGGGTGGTTGCTGTTACATGGTCGAGTTGGAGCTGCAGCAGAGCAATTATATCTTCCGTTTCCATTAATCAAACCAGAAGTCCAAACTGGTTCGTTTCCGTTAGGGTTCAATGCTGGGTTTAAATAGTTTTTGGCCAACACATCAGCAGATTGATGGTACCAGTCAGATAGCTGAACAGTGTAGTCAAAATCGTATTGGTTGGCAAATGGTTCGTTACGCATGTGGATGACAATTGGCCCTTTTAAACCATCAACATATTCAGGCCCAAAGTGTGCGTGCCACCAAAAAGTTCCTTACATTAATACAGAATTACCTGGACGAGTAGCTTGGAATTTGTAGACATAGGTTTTTCCAGGCTTGATTGCACATTGGGAAATACCAACTGGTCCATCAGACTCGAGAGTTCCGTTTTGGTAGATACCGTGCCAGTGGATGGCAGATGGAACATTAAGCTGGTTGGTGACTGTCACTTGAATCCAATCACCTTCAGTTGCTTCAACCGTGTTCATATACCCAGGAGTGTTGTTGATACCCAACACTTGTCTCTGATAGCCATCAGGAGCATCAGTGAACTGGGTAATAGCCCAGTTATATCTAACTATGTTTTGTTGCGCAAAAGCCAACAGTGGTAGCAAAAGGAATTTCATTTCTATGTGAACTGATGAGAACTGATGAGCTTTTTAATATACCACCACCGTACAGCCTAAACCATTTTGGGATTTGGCCGGTGTGTTTTTCCCTCGTCACCAGAAGTGATATTAAATTACCGCTCCGTGCTGAATAGACTTGGATTTTTCTTGGATTTGAAAACTATACTATCCGTTTGCGTAATCTGACATTTTCAAGTTAAAATGAAGAGTATTGAAGAGTTATTGAGGAATACAGGTTAATACAACTCAGTGCAAGGGTACTGTCAAACACCTTTTTGGGGACGACCTGGTTCCCAACCGTTGCGGTATTTTTGCTGACTACCAATTTGGTGTTTTATGATTCCAAAAAAGGGCGTGCGAAGATTTCGAGACAATCAAAGGAGATTTTAAGATGCTTAAAAGTGTACAGTGCTGACTACTATTTAGGAATCTGCACATGTATTAGAGTTGGCTTTGGAGACAATGGTACTGTAGCAAGTCATCTAGTTGAACAGGGTTTCCAAACCCTTGGAAAGCTTCACTTGTATAATTTTTCCATCTGAACTATTCCAAAAAGAACGAATGTATCCGTAAGCAGTTAATCCGCAGTGTATCACTCAAATCTTAAACCGAGGCTAAACATCAACTATCCAAGCCGGCACTGTTTTTCCATTCCGGCCGTGAAAGCAGCTTGGCAATCGATGTGCTGCGAGATGGCCAGTCATTGTCGGTGAAAAATCACAGACGAGTAGTTTAAATTAAATGGACAACTCGGCAGATAGCAGTTATTCAACACCTGCGTCACTGGTATTTAAATTTAATCTAGATAGTTTTGATTATAGCACTATACTTGTTTCTAGTGGCGATCATGGTTTTTGCTACTTGCCGAGGGTACATGTTCTTGGCTCGATGGGAGAGTAGATCCGAATATTCAGAACCCTTACCAATGTACAGAGAACGACATGAAGTGATCATAGATCAGGATGATTTGACGGATCAAGATCGACAGGAGACCCAAACACCACCACCTGTTTATATACCATAGATTAAATGAACTATATTTTATTGTTGAAATGGGTCATAATCTGTTAGCAGTTCGTCTTGCAGAGATTCCACACTTTCTTTCAAAGTCATATTAACCAAATTTGTAGCCATTTCGTCAATGGACTCTTCTGCTTTCCCTAACTGTTGAGGGAAACCTGAAATAGTCTGAGTGTATGGGACATCATCTTTGGCAATATGGAAGGTACTACCAACTCTTTGGAAAATTACTGCAAGCGGAGCCAAAAATGGAACATGGCCATATTGGAGTAGTTTGACAAAGTGAACATAAAAATAAGGAATATGCTTTTCAAATTGAAGATCACTGTACTTGCTAAAACCATCGATAATAGATTCAACTACGGACGACCATGTCAATATGCTATTTCTTTGAGTTTCCATATCAAACTGAACAAATTGGCTCAAAAGCATGTACGATAATCTAGATTAATTCACACTTACGGCAACAGTCTTCTTTCTATTTCGAAATTCATATCTTGACCTTGAGGTGATTTGTCTGCAAACACATGCGACAAAATAGTTAAATACGTTGACACTGAGACTGTTTCTTGCTTTAGTAAATTTGGTAAGGTTTTCATGAATCCCATCTGATGCAAAGCTTGTCTCAATTCCATTAATTGGTTAAATGTTTTGGCAAAATTGTACGATTTGTAAATCGCATCTCCCACCGCATAAATATGATTTGAATTTAGAGTTTGAAATACTTTGCTCCCATTAGGTCCAACAAATAACCTGTTTACAGTTTGAACAATTATCAAATGCAAAACACATTTTGTAATGATTTTTGGAAATTCCTTACGGACTGGTTTCTTCATGTAAGGGAATCCAAATACAGAATCGGTTTCACCACTGTTTGCATAATCAAAAACCAAATCTTTTGGAGTAGTGACGTCTAACCAATACAGTATGCGATCAATAATATTATCCCAAATTTCGCCATTCACAATTTCCAGGTTATTTTCCACGTATTCTTGAAGGCAATTGGATCCAAGTCTGGCAAGTGTATCATTTTCTTGCAAAATTACAAGAGAGACAATATCAAGGAGCTCATCCAGGGCGATTTCCGACAAAATAGGGAATTTAGTGTACAGTTCAATCAACAGTTTCATCGCGGTCGTCAACGTAGTTGATAACCAAATCTGCATATCTTCCTTTGTCTTTTTACTTGTTGTTGGATCTTTAAGTTCATCAAATAAAGGAAGTATGATTTCCTTGAGGATCTGTAACCACAATTCATTAGCAAATTCGTGTCCGTTTTCAAATAAAATATCAAAAAGGTTGGTTAGTGATCTACATTAATATAATTATACGTTTGGCGAACTTCTAATTCACAGGTGAGAATAATGTTCTTCATGTTTGAGAAAGTAACCATCCACTGTTTATCCGAACTTTCCTCTTCATTTTTCTTTGAGTTGACTACTGGCTTAGACTGCATTTCAGCACCGCTTCTTAGAGCTTGAACAGCCTGAGCATTGATTTTTGGGAACTTGAAGTTTTGACAAAACTTTGACAGGGTGTTTACAAATTCAGGATAAAAGTTTTGGGCCGACACTAAATGTAAATACTCTTTTTGGATTGTGCTGGTTATTGCAAATCCAAGTTTTACAATCGATTCCGTCTTTTCGTTTGCAGCAAGCCCTAAAACATCGAAAATGGTTTTCCAGCCAGATTTCAGATTGGCAGGTTTGTACAGCAACAAATTATTGATACAAGTGAGTACCATATCCTTGATTTTAATATCGGGGTTATTCTCGAATATGAAAGAGAACGGTCTTAGAAAATCTTTTTGGAATTTAAAGTTTGGTAGTTCCTCCAACTCCAAGAATTTGCTGCTGAGTTGACGCAACTTGTCTAAACAAAAGAAGACAATATTTGTATTGGAGTGACATCCAACTTGATTGAAATGCGGGCCAAGAATCTGCCAAATTTGCGTCCACTCCAATCTAATTCTGGAATTGATGTTATAGTAGGAAATTTCAATAATACGCTGTAAACAGTACATTCTTGGATGCTCCTGTAATTAAAATAGATAACCTTGTCTGAAGAAAACATGATTTCATCCCAAGACATATCACACAAAGCACGACTAAAGTGACAAATAGAGTTGACTGACAATTTCGAACTAGATGTGAAAATTCTGTCGACTGATAAAGTTACGGCTTGCGAGGAAATCAGTTGGTACATTTCCTCAATATGTTTGGCTTCCTTTTTCCTTTGATCTGCAGGTTTGGATGGATCTGGATCAACAATTCCTTGTTGCTGAATCTTTTCCAGTTGACTCATACATTTGACTACTGCTTGCCAGTTTTCGTTGAAATAATTGCCATCGACAAACGTAATTTCCAAAAGCATTTTGATTGCTTCAATATTCTTTTGTGTTAAATGAACAATATTTGATATTTCGACAAATTTGGACAGATTGGTTAAAAATCCCTTCTTTTCCAATTCAAGTCCGAATATGGATGCTAAATGAATAGAGTACTTGAAGCCCTCTAGAGATGTAATTACTGTATCCACTTCATCGTACTTTTGCAAGAACGAAGAGACAGACATTAAACAAGACATCCAAATGATTGTAAACATTGGCTTGGCATGTTCAAAGTGAGTGGCTTCATAAAAGACAGTAGGATCAGTGTTTTCGAAATGAGAATCAAAGGCGGTTGGGTCTCTTGTTGTTGAATGATTGTTTCTCATTTGAATCAGCAAGCTTTCCGTTCTATTCAACTTTTGCTTAGCTTTAGCAGAATGTTGCTTTGAAGACGGAGCAACTGCTGATGATACAACCGATTTGGACTCGTCTTTCATTTTGATTTCCTTCTCTTTGATTTCATTGAAAATTGAAACAAGAAATTCATGTGGCAAATCTTTTCCATCATTGATTCCACGGTTGTTTTTGACGAAATCTTCACAGGTCATCTTTCGCTTTACCTGGGGATTGTATTGGTCAGTGTTGAGCATAATGACAGAGTATGCAAGAACATAGGCAGTTTCAGCAGTAGAAAATGAATTTGGATTGCATTGCACATATCTGTCTGCAAATTTCAGCATGAATCTATCAATTTTCTGTGCTTCACCTGGCAGCCTTTCGTTAATTCCAGTTACCTAAAAGTATTTAAAAAGTCCCTTAAAGCACCGACAAATGTTTTGCTAGTGAAATCTTGCATATCTACAAATGAATGCATTATTGCTATAAATTGTTCTTCCCCTTCTCCTAAATACTCTCCAATTACAACCTTATCTAATCCTGGACAGTTCAACAAAAAGTGAGCAATATGCCTAGGCTGTTTACTTGGAATAACTCTTCCTTCAATCAAAATGCGCACTGCTTTCTTTGGTTTTTGATTAAATAGTTTCACTCCTTCCTGTAATACTTGTTTTTTAGTTTTAGATTCCAAGAATGCTGAAGGATCGTCATATTCATATTCAAACTCTTTACGCTCGGTTTTAACTTCCTTCTTTTCATCCTTTACCCAGTTATTTAGCGAGTACAAAATTCCTTTGACAACCAACTCCAGAACCCTCTTTCTCAACTCGTTATTGTCACCATAGGGAAGATATAGCTGCCTTACTTGCTCTCTAGTGTAATTTGTAAGATTCTGCGTGGTGATTGCTCCGGAATAAGATACATTTGTATTGTTGAGAGTGAAATCAAAAGATGGCGCTGGTTCCTGTAATTCCGGTAGATTCCCAGTCATAACTTGAGCCAAAGCGTTATTCAGTCTTTCCCAGATATTTTCTTCAGGCTCTGTTGATAAATCGCAATCATAGTTCAAATATAGTTCCACCAGCAATTTACCTCCTTCTGGTCTGGAGAACGCTCTTTGTAAAGCCTTCATTAACGAAACTCGCTGATAATACGTGACTGGAATGGAGGCCTATTATTAGATAAATATACTTCTATGATGGGGATAATAATTTGTGTAAAGATAGTAGATATTTCCTTTTTTAAAAGTTGCCTCAATTCCAACAGCATTCTCCCAAATATATCCATTGCTAGATCAAAGACTTGCGGGACTATATTGACAATATTTCTGGTGAAAACCAGACAAATATATTGACGAACTGCCAAGATAAAAGCCTATAATTATAATCGCTTACAACATCGCTTGGTTTTGTTACTTTGATGGAAGTAAAAAGAACTGGTGATGGATAAGAAAACATTTTCCCGTAATTTTTGAGAGTGTTGTAAACCAATGACAATGACAGTAGCTTTGATCGCATTGCCTGTGATTTTAAATCTGTAGCACATTCTGGTCCATTTATAGATTTCATGGACAGCTTGCAAAATGCTCTAAATAGTAAATAAGCGTCCTTTGCGATTTTATCATGCTTTGATTCTTGAGAATGACTGGAGTCTGTCAGGATATCTTGAGAGTGTCTGGTTGATGGATCGCGCTCTCCAAGTTTATCTAAAATTGCCAAGCCAACAGGCTCATCAAACTCTTCATTATCGGTTCTAGTCGTGTCTACTAGTCTATTTGGTTCACCTCAAGTAAATCTTGATGTACCTTTGGTTTTATCCTTGTGATTCTTCATAATTTCGTCAAAGTTGTACTCTGCAGGCACTCGGTTAAACACACTACAGTAAGCAGTAATTACCTGGTAGATATCTGCATCAAAGAGGCTTGGGCAAGAGTTTGTATCTGGGGGAATTTGGAAAGCAAAAAGATGTTGTAGATAATCCTGACTGCTTTCAATAATATACCGCCATGTAGTTGCGAATTGGAGTTTTCAATAGAAATTGCAGATGAAAGAGCGTTTATCACTTGCGTTTGAACTTGCTCATCGGTGTGCTCGCCAATAAAACAATTGGAAACTGTTTCAATGACCAGGTTCAATAGATCTGAAGTGTTCTCCCAAAAGTTGTACTGAAATAGCTTTCCTTTTGTTAATCAAAATCAACCTGTAATTAACAACACTTACCTAGACAGCTGAGAGCAATGACTGTCAGTTGCGGGCTCTTTGACTGACAAACCAGCATGAATGGCTTGAAGATAGCATCGTACTGCATCAATTCCATGGATTCCAATCCCAGGTATTCTACATTAACATCTCGTACTCTTTGCTTCCTCGACCGCAATTTTGACATCCTCCCTTGTATCGCGGTGAATCATGAATTCATCCAGAGTGGTCCGTATGAATATATGAATATTGTTTTTCATTCAGATTTTAAAAAAGTTCAGCCCTCTCAATTTTCAAAAATGTAAACAATGGATTTTCACCATGTCCAACAACGACGAGATTATAAACGACCTATTTGATCATGCTTGCGATGCGCTCAAGCAGCTGACTTTGCTCTCGCCCTTTCCAGCGCACTGGCCAACAATACCAATCTCAAACAGGCTACTTACCTATGCGTATTTCAAACAAGCGACGAAAGGCGACTGTAAGCAACCACAACCGCAATGGTGGGACTCGACAAAGCGGTACAAATGGAACGCTTGGAAAAAGCTAGTGAATAAATCGCAAAAGGAAGCAAAAATCGGTTACATCCGCATTGCCATAGATATCCTAACTCCTTTCCTTTCCATACCGGAAAAGAAATCGGAAAAAATCGAAGAGAACATAAAGTACCTGTCGAAAATCGACGAGATTGATTATGTCAAATTGAAGACTCCTCTTGTTGTTTATGTGCGAGATTTGACTGTAGCCAATGAAAACAGGTACGAGTTTCTAATTAGACTAGCCCCGTTAATTGTGATGAAGCCAAAACCAAAGCGGTGGATATATTTGCTAATCCTGGTTTTAATCTTCTTGAGTTACACTTACAAAATTAGAAAGAGAAAGTTGATTTAAATATATTAAATATTATATTATTGATTCATTTCTATATCATCATTGAGAAACTCTCTTAATACTTTATCGCCATCAGCAATCTGTAGGTTATCAACGAATGAGAATCTGCTGTATTCTTGCAAGATATCGATTTCATCCAAATCAAGTAATCGGCGTGCAAGAGTATACACTGAGTGCCCAATCCGAAATTTTTTAATTAGCATTTCCATTCCTTGCAGTAATATATTAGTTTCATTTACAGATTTGCAAAGTGTCATGGGAATTAGAGCTTGAAACGCGTAATTAATGTAGAATAATGTAGTGTATTCTAGAGTTGGATTTTTCAGAATGAAAAAGTGAAATATATCTGCAATTAGCTTACTATCTTTGTATAGATTAGAAAATGCCCTGCTTTGAATTGCACTCTGATAATCCCGAGTCAGGTTATAGTAAATCAAGGGACAGTTGACAATTACCATGGAGAAGTTGAACTGAAGATAAGCATCAAGTATTATCCATGTAATATTCGACTCTATCTTTCCCATTCCTCGCATCAATTCCAGTTCATTTGCAAAACATTTTGGGAGGTTTGAATGCCACAATATCAGAGAATCGCTTAAATTAGCTAGGGCGAATATCGTGTCTATTGATTGATCCGATTTGTATTTTGCATGTGCTTTGATTGCTTGTCCAAGTAGTCTATCCAAAAGAACTTTGTTTACATATATATTTGCACTGTACACTATAGGAGTAAACCATTTCCTTGATGCCATTACTTCTAACCCTAATGATCTAATATCATCATCGCTTTGTATATAATTTGCTGCTCCAGGAAGGTATATTCCATTATCCTCTTCCATCAAGAGTCCTTTTCCAATAAGAGCCATAAATTGGTCTACTCGGTATATTGCCCACCATATATTTCTACAATCTTCCTTTTCTTGTGGGTCTTTGGTTAAAGTTGCTAGCCCGGTTTCTTTGTTTATTCCCAACATTTTTGCGGAATTAATCACAAACGAAAAGTATGGAATCCCTACTTTAAAGTCTCCACTTTCTATATTAACATTATTTACTAATATAGCACAAAGCCAAGACAATTGCACCTAGTAAATTTGGCAGGGACGTGTATCGCAACTGAACGGAAAACTCACGTACACACTTTTCTAGCCATATCTGCTTGTTAACTACATCTCCATTTAGTACATAATAGAATGCAACTATGGATAGCCGCATCAAAAATGAAGTGCAGCATCTTCTGAGAAAACCTTTGGATACTTTCAACATCATCTCCATCGCTTCCAGCATATTATTCTGTATCCTGATCAATTCAGAGTCAAATTCGTTTGTATTTCCTGTTAATACTGATTGCTCAGTTTCAAGTGTGGTCCAGTTCTCAGCCAGCTGAGCAATAGGATTCCCAAATACAGATTCGTTCGCGGGAGTAATTTGCAGGGCTTGAAGTTGTTTAATCACTGGATCTCCTGGATACTCGCAGCTGATATTTGCTTTTGCACACCTTGAACATGGTCTTTTCCTATCACACTTTCGTTTCTTTTTTAAATATTTTTTACTTTACTAGCGCAAGATATACATGTCTTGGGTAGCTTTGGCATTGATTTTTGTATTATTTTGGAAAAAGAAATTCTGCTGTGGCAACACTTGTCTTGCCAAAAAAAATCAAATTGACTTTTGCAAAATTAGAGAGTGGAAATTGTACTCAATTTTGTTCAGGGTCGGGAAAGGAGAATTTTGAAAAGTAACCAATCAAATATCTTTATTTTTGAGATTAGTGTGATCGTAAAGTTTTTCTGTCCCAAGTCAAAGGGTCAATGTGCGGGAAAGTTGACCAATTGAAATCAAGGCGGGCATGAAATTCCGTCAACCACCCACACAAGATCAGGTACCACCAATGTAATAATGAAAGACTGCTCAACTAAAAACGAAAATACTACATTATTCTAAAAAGGTTGTTTCCACGTAATCAAGTCTTCAAACGAAAACTTTTCGTATTCAACTAGAATAACCGCCAAATTCCACTCTTCAAGAAATTGTTCAACCATGGTTAAAACCGGCCAACCAAGATTAAAAAACTTTACCAACAGTTCAAGTGCTTCTAACTGCCCTTGAAGTTTACTATCCTGGTCTTGAATCTTTGACAGGAGTATGAACGGAATCATTCCGTGAAGTGCATAGTTGATGTAAAACGGCGAAACGTATTTCAATTCCCTATTCTTTTCCAAATAAAACTTGAATAGCTCTGCCATTCTGTCACAATCCATTTTCAAATTCTTGAAACTCTGATCGAATATTGCTCCTGGATTGCTTATTATTGCGGAATAAACCATTGGGGCTTGAACAGTAATCCTTGCGAAATAATACTGGAATAGCGTGTCATAGATTGTCCAAGTGTCGAGATTAACTTGCCCAGTTTCTAGATTAAAGTGTTTGGTAAATGAATTCGGGAGGTTGTAATACCAAAGAAACAACGAATCTTTGAGATTATATAGTTCAAACAGAGTATCAATAGATTGGTCCTTTTTGAACTGCTTGGTTAATTTGAGTGCTTGTCCAAACAGCCTGTCAAGCAATACCCTATGCACAAAGATGCTACTGCTTGTAAACGCTGGAGTAAAAGACTTTTTTGATTTCATTAGTTCTAATCCAAAAGAACATATATCTGCTCCGTAGTTGATAATGGTCGCACTCCCTGGCAGATACACTCCATTGTCTCGTTCATCCAGACTTCCTCTATTTAATGTCATAAAAATTTGATCTACACGATGGAGCAACCACCACAGATTTCGACAATCTTCTTGCTCTTTTCTGTCTTTACTTAATCGCGCAATTCCGCTCTCTGAATTGAGTCCAAGTTGTTTCGCAATAGTAACGGCAAATGAAAAGTATGGAACGACTAAATCAAGTCTACAGCATTCTATGTTAATAAAGATTACGCAAGTAGCTGATTGACAGGAAGTAACTGCCCATCAAAGAAGGAATGGAGTTGGAACCGATCTCTTTACCAAATTGTTGGGATGCTCGACTTTGCCACAAGTCTGTGTTGATTGGATCTTGCTTTAATGCAAAGTAGAGTGCCAAAACAGAATATTTCATGAGGATAGATTGACAGCAGCTCTTTAGAAAATCTAGTGATATATTTGTTGTGCTATGTACGAGTTCAAGGACCGTATTTTGAATATCCAGGTAATTTGGTATTTCGCCACATAAAGTATTCTGTGGTTCACTACTATCTACTTCGGTTTGGTTTGAAGACAAGTCGAGGGTTGCACTAGAAATCCCTGAAATATTGGATTTCATTTCCACTTGGTCGGTGAAATACAGACATTCTATACCACGCTTTGCGCACCGTTCACAAGGATTTTCTCTATTACATTTCTTTTTCTCTATATTATAATTGACTACCTTTTTGTGACAGGATATACAAGTGGATGGTATCTTTGGCATGATATTTGGAGAAAAATTGTACTCGAAAAATAGAAATTAAGACTGGGATCTACATTAATAATTGATCTTTCCAATTGTGTTGATTAGAACTATAAAGTAAGATATTTTGCACTGTGATCTATGATGTTCTGGTTTCAATTAGCAAGACTCTAGATTTACAAATATTGCTGGGCAGTGAATCCGGTCACGGAATTCTGTTTCTGCCCTTTTGTCACTTTATAGATTTCACCCATGACTTTTGAGCGTAGACCCAATAGCAAGTGCTGATATTTAGATAAAATCATCTGCACCATATTTTTATTACAATTCGGCAATTAAAAATTCATTAATGAAAGAGTGGTTATTATTTTTGGTGTGCAAGTATTCTTCAAACTTGTATGCTTCATGTTCTTGTAGAATGGTTGCTATATCATTGGAATTCAAGTGTTTTACAATAAAATTTAGTATCGGATACCCTAAATGATATTTGTTGATCAAGGCATTTAAAGTTGTAACCAAATTTAGAACTGAAGGCTTATCTATGTTCAAAAGTAATGGAATTGAAGCTTGAAATATGTAGTCGAAATAGAAAATACCTGTCAATTCATCGATTCCAGTTCTAGTGAGTTCCAGCAGTAGATTGGCAATTGATTTAGCCTCCCGACACACCAGTCCAAGATTTTCCATCTTGATTCTATTTTCCGCCAAGAATTTATGGGAATGCTTTTTTAATGATTCGTAGCAATGTGGCCCTTGCGTAATCAGCACGGAATAATGATATTTCAAGTATCCTTGTAATGAGCAAGCATCTTTTGTATTCAGCGCACCTTGTAGCATTTTGGTATTGTAATGCCATAAAAACAATGAATTGCAAAGCTTCAGCCTTATAACTGCCGATTCATCTGTATCCTTTGATGAATAAATATCTCTATATTTCACTGCCTGACCAAGTAACTTTGTTATTTGTAATTCTCTAACTGTGGAGATATTGGTAGAAATAATAGGAGTGTACCATTCGTTAGCTGACATTGCTTGCATTCCAAAAAAACGAATATCATCTCCAGAGGAGTTGAATTCCGCGTTTGCGGTTCCAGGCAAGTATATCGCATTGTCAGAATCGCAAATCTTGCTTTTACCAACAGCAGACAGTGTTCGATCCAATCCATAGATTAACCACCACAATTTTCTACATTCTTCCGCAATAACCAGTGTCAAATTCAGCCCTTCTAAACCAGATTCAGTATTAATCTTTAGCTCTTTAGCCATTTCCACTCCATACCCAAAAAACAGTAGACCTGTATTCAAATTGCCATAATCTAAATCAAAATAAAGATACTAAAATAACATAGAGCTAGCAATACCATTCCTAGAACGTTTGGCACGTTTTTGATTTGAATATTATCCACTAGTTTTTGCTGTACTTTTTCCATCCAAAGTTTGCACTTATTACCCTTATAGTGGTTTCGCAAAGTAATCACTGCTAGCAATGTCAGTTGAGCGGAACAGCAGTAATCAAAAAAGTTTTGGCTAAAATTTACCAGTGAACGTAGTCTTGCACAAATGTATGTTTGAGCATTGCATTCAGAGCTGGTTAATTGATCCCCAAATTGAGGGGTTTCCGTAGCAAATTGCCCTATATTGGCGACATTGATAGAGCATATTGCATTTTTTGCTGCGATGGACAGACTGTTATTCGATTGGATCTCGTGGACTTTCTCGTTACTCAAGACCGCATAATCGCCAGGGTATTCGCATTTTACTTTTGCTTTCTCGCATCTGGCACAAGGACGTTGCCGATCGCATTTCCGTTTCTTTGGTTAATGATATGAACCTTTCTAGCGCAGTTATCGCAAGTTCTTGTGGATTTTGGCATTAGGAAGGAAAAAAACCCGCTTTCCGCCTTGTGTTACTAAGCATGATCTTTGTTGGAGCATTGCGGTAGTGAAATTGGGTATCAAACACAATTACTAAATCCAAGGTAATTACCGATATGAAGCTTCTATATTCCCTGATATTCTTAAGTTCTTGAATCAGTCTAATATTAAAATTATATCAATGAACTCCAAATTGGGATGCTCTCCCAAATTAAGCCATCAAATGATCTCTCTTTTTAAACAAACACACCTTTCATTTGGAATATGCGTTATGGTCCCAAGAAAAAGTAGAAGATCCGAAAATCATTCGACCATACGCGATTTTCATTTGTTTCCGCATCAACAGATCTGACCATAGTCAAAGGAAAATCAAATATACTGAATTGGCCAAATTAAACAATTATCCAAGTAAATCCTTTTGAATCTCAAAGTAAATCGGCCATAGTCTTTTGGCTAATAGTCAGTTTCATTGATTGATATGTCACACCTTCATCTCCAAAGTGCTTTTAAACAACAACTTGAGGGGCAATTCAAAGATTAACATTGCTTTGGATTCTATAACAACGGGTCGATTTTTACTGCACTCTTTATGATTTGACTTTGTGAAATACCAATCTGAAAGAAAGGTAGATGCAATCACATAGTACAAGTTGCAAAAGAGTTGATGGGAAAACCTTAACACCAACTATATTCAAAAGCTTTTACACACTGGTTTATTCACAGATACTGTTGGAATGAAAATTTGCGATAATCTTCCAAGATTTCCTTTGGGTTGCTCATCTCGACAAACTTGTGTGCTAAAGCTAGCAAAGGCTTTCCCAATTGAAAGGTATCAATTAATGCAACTAGCGCATCCATCAGTGTATTGACAACTCCATTTGCGTTTGTTCTTTTGGACAGTAATATTGGCGGAATCAACGCATGGAAGGCATAGTTCATTGCAAACATGAACGTGTATTTGAACTTTGGATTGCAATTTAGGTACATTTGAAACAATTCAGCTACATATTCACACTCTGAATGAAGTTGGGTAAAAGCTGGATCTACGATCGCCAGTTCATAATCTTCCTCCAAGCCGACATAAATTGCAGGCGACAAAACTTTAATCATTGCAAAACGGTACTGCAGGATTGTATCAATAACCGACCATTTTATAGAAGGGTCGTAATCCTCGGCAATGGGAAGTTCATGGAAGATACTAGGTAAATTCCTGTACCACAAGAAGAGCGAATCTTTCAAGCTGAGAATGGAGAATAGGATATCTACTGATTGCGTTTTTTTAAATTCGTCATTCAGTTTGGTTGCTTGACCCAACAATCTTGCCAACAAAATCCTATTTACATAGACACTCTGACTTGGAACGGTTGGCGTAAATAGTTTCTTGGAAGACATTATCTCTAAACCTAATGACCGAATATCAGTCGTTTCATATTTGGTTGTTACTGTGCCTGGCAGGTAAACTCCATTATCCTCGTCGCTAATGAATCCCCTATTAATTGTCTTTAATAATTGATCATATCTATGTATAAACCACCATAGGTTCCGGCAGTCTTCTCGTTCTTGTCTATTGGATGTGAGGCTCTTTAATCCCGTTTCCTTGTTTATCCCCAACTGCTTCGCCATAGTAAGTGCGAATGAAAAGTAGGGGATTCCAGAGTTAAAATCGCCGCATTCTACATTAATGAATATTACTGATTAAACAAAGCGAGCATATCACCGCCCCAAACAGATTCGGCACTGAAGGGTTTTGCATTTGGATATTAAATTCGCTTGTACTCCTTTCAACCCATATCCGGCGGTTAACTGGATCGTTCTTTAAGCTGTAGTACATTGCTCGAACTGCGTATTGCATGAGCACAGCATTACAAGCCATTTCCAAAAAATACACAGAAATCCCAGTCAAAGTGTGGATTACGCTAATTGTAGTATCCTGCATAGTCCGAACTTCTAGGTCCAGCTCAATCCGCCCAGCTTGTACTAATTGGTAATAGTTTGAACTGCAGTCGCTTGAACTGTCGGAAGTGGATCGGTCTTCATATTCACTTGTCTCTATCTTTTCGATTTCGGTGTATGGATGGTTCCTATTGTGTGTCGGTAGTTTACTCTTTTTAGAATAACCAGCTGTTGGGACTTTGGGCATTTTTTGGAAAAAAATTAACCACCAATACCAGATACGATACTAAACAATAGATCCTGCCATAAACACACTTTATTAATAGCTGTGTGGGTATGATAATATCTGATCGGCGGATGAGATTCATAATTCATTGCTATACAGTATCATCCAAATACTCCATCATATGCTGATCGTTCTGATCAGGATTATCGTACAGGTAATCTATAAACATATACGCAGCGTGTCGTTCAAGAATTAGCGCTGGGTCGTTCAAGGACAAGTAACCGTTAATGAGTTTGCAAATAGGGTTTCCTACTCTAAACTTCCGCATCAAAACCTTGATATGGTCCAATAGTATTTCAAGCAGCTCCAATGATCCAGCAGAGCGAGATAGGATTAATGGCACTGTCGCATAATATACATAGTTGATAAAATATATCGTTGCCTTGTCCAGGGCAGGATTCTTGAGAATATAGAATGACACTATCCTCGCTATTTCTTTACAGTCCAATAGCAAACTGGGAAATATGGACTCTTGAGTAGCGGCATTGTAGTCTTCTAGTATATTCGGAAAAATGATTGCGCTCTTGATTCTAATCATGGCAAAATGATACTGCAAATAGCTATCCAAGATCTGCCAAGTTACATTATCATCTACCGGATCATCTTTTCCCAAAAGCTTGTACTGCATGGTAAATGATTCTGGTAAATTGGAATACCACAAGTAAAGCGAATCTTTTAGATTGTACAACATGAATAGGGTATCGATCGATTGATCTTCTCGGCTTTTGTCGCTATAATGCACTGCTTGCCCAAACAGTCTATACAACAGTACTTTATGAACAGCCACTGACTGTGCAGGTATGTGAGGCACAAAAGTAGAACTAGAGTGCATCATCTCCATACCAAGTGATCTTAAATCATCTTGGGAATTTTGATATATACTAGTTCCAGGCAGATATATCCCATTATCTTCATTACTGATATTCCCTTTGTTGAATGACCAAAGAAACTGATCTATTCTGTACAGCAACCACCAGATATTCCTACAATCTTCCTTTTCTTGTGGATCTGAAGTAAGCAGCGCAATCCCTGATTCTCGGTTTATTCCCACCTCTTTTGCTAACCGAACCACATAACTGAAATACGGCAGACCTACTTTGTAAAGGCCAATCCAGAAATAACACAATGATAAGACGACTGACGCCATCAGATTTGGCAGTGTCGGATTAGGTAGCTGCATTCTGAATTCGTACAAGCATTTATCGATCCAGATTACCCTGTTTGGCTCATCATTTTGCATTGTGTAATGAACTGCTCTCACTACATATCTCATCAACAATGAATTGCAAGATCTCTCTAAAAATGATTTTGAAACTCTGGTGTATATGTGTAACAAACCAAGAATTCTATTCTGAATTGCTTCAAACTCCTTATGGTCTTCTTGAACCATATTTGAGTCCCCAATATGTGTAGCATTTGAAGAATCATCTTGATTAGGTAATCGCATTGCAGACAAGATATTTTGTGTCAGGAGTGACAGTTTTGAATTTGGCGATGGGTTTACAGTTGGGGTATCTCCAAAATACGTGCAAACAATTCGTGAAGTAATGCACCTGCCGCATGGTTGCTTCCGATCGCATTTCCGTTTCTAAATTAACCAATGTTACCTTTGTTGCACAAGGCTCGCATGTATTTTTCGTTTTGGGCATTCGTTTTCGCTGTGGGAACAAAAAATGAAGAATTCCCTGCCTAAAATTTCCAAAAAACAGGTTCGATGATCGGCAATTCTAGATCCGACAAGTTTAATATCGTTAAAACTATTTATTCGTTAAATATGAGACATTTGTTCACTAAATTCAAAAAAGGATTTGAGGATACTCTGTGCATCCAAAAGGTACCAGTTTTCTATTCGATTCAAAAGGCCAAATTCATCTCCATGTCTTTTGCATAGCAATTCAATCGCTTTGTGTACAATTGAAATACATTGATCAACGTCCACGTTGGTATTCGTTCGGATCTTGGATATAAGAAATAGGGGAGTGATGATGTGTATTGAATAGATGTGATAAAACAACGATGTGTATTCAAAGGAAGGGTTTTGCTGCAAATAAAACAGAAAAATGTCGCTAATCTGCTTGCAGGTATATAGCATTGTTTGTTCGTAGCCAGTACACTCGGACAATTGAATGGTTTGGAAGTTGAGGTAAAACAAAGGTTCAGTTACCAGTATTTTGGTGAAATGGAATTCAATTAGAGTATCCAGAATCTTCCACGTTTGTTGCGGGTTTTCAATCATTGGATTATAGTCGTAAATCAGCCGAAAATGTAAATGAAACTTTTCTGGAAGATTCATATACCATAATTGTAGAGAGCCCTGTAAACTAGTCATTTGCAAGTCATTTCCTATTCGGTATAGTCTAACAGCTTGGCCAAAAATGCGGTTTAGAAGAATCTTGTTTGTATTAATCCCTTCATTAGGGAATGGAGGCGTGAACCAGTCTTTTGAGGACATTATATCCATCCCAAGTTGATCTTCAAAGTCACCATGCACACCAGGCAAGTATACGTGATGATCATCCTCATGTAAAAAGCCAGCGTTGTGAAACCATAGATATTGATCAATCTGATATATATGCCACCACAAACTACGCGCCTCATCTAATTCATCTTCTTCTACCAGGTTTTTGAGTTTGTTTTCATCATTGATTCCAAGGATTTTCGAACTCCTGACTACATGACCAAATACACCGACGCCCTGGAATTTTTTGCCATATTCTAGGTTAGCAATGTCGTACTGCATAGCATGATTGCCAACAACAGATTGGCCAATAAATTAGATAAGCTTGGTTGCAAATGATTCGGGAATTCATTCAGGCTACTTTCTATCCATAGCACTGCCTTTTCATCCCTTTTGTTGATATAATACCCAGCTCTCAGTACAAGGCCAGCGTAGTCATTTTGAAGATATTTGGAAAGAAATTCTTTGCCTATGGAGGAAAAATAAGCATATCTGTCCATCATACTCTCGTGGATAAATCTGTACTCCAAGTCATAGTCTCTTTCAGATAGCGAGCTCTTGTCTGTTGTTGGTGTAGGGTAGCTATCTTGCTTTGGTATAGGCTCCTCTATGATTGCAGTCGATATTCCTCTTTTCGAATGGTCATACGAACAACTAATGGACATTTTGCTGCAATTAAAGCAAGGCTGCTTTCTATCACATTTGATTTCTAAATCAGCTCATCGTTACTTTTTCTGTGGCATTCGGTGCAAGTCTTTATCTGTCTCATCTGAGTTAAAAAAATATGGTGGAAAGATGGAGGTTTCACCCGCCTCTTATTTCCTACGCCCGATATCCGAGGTGGAAAATTTGGCCAATCAGAGCGTTCCTAGTGAAACACTAAAAATAACCAGAATTGGCTTTTTACTGGCAGCTAGCTGATAATAACAATATAAATAGATCTCCAAAAGTAGCAGCAGATCTCGGTATCCGTATCAAGCCATTTCTTTTGCATTTAATTATTTTTGCTTGGGAAGGTGATGACTCACTGCAAATTTTCAGGTTCCAACTTGGCAAGTGTACGAGTCATTGATCCCCACATTTTAATGGTAACCATCTAGGAGACTGTTTTCTTTGATAACAAGTATTAAGATGCTTTATTGAGCAATTTAAGCCACTCCTCATGCTGGTCGCACTATGTTAACAATATCTACTTCAAAAGAAATCTTTTTCCCATTGTACAAGCAAGAGAACCCGTTGTCTTCACCAGTGATTTCCAGCGAGTCGAGCTTCATTTCTGTACATTCATTGGTCTGTAAATCAACCAGAACCAGCAAGTCTTTGGCAAGAATCAGTCCCCTGACTCTGGAAAAAAACATGGTTTTCTAGTTGAAGAAGAAATTACTTGTTTAACCACTGAAGAATGAATGACTTGATAATTGTATTTTTTTTCTGGGTTGAAATTCACATCTTGATCCGAATCGGAATCGATTTCTTGTATGTATTTCAAATCCTGGAACTGCTCGTCCATTGAATCAATTTCTGCTTGAAAATCAGGCTCGAATTGATCAATGAATATCTTTGGTTTACGAAGAGGTTCGATATATTCAAAAACAATTGCTCTTGATTGCATTCTGCTTGGTTCCCAATCTAACCCTGAGAATATGGCATTGTTTTTCATTGCTTGAATATCAATCCTTTCTGCTTCAGCTACTAGTATCGATTTTACAAGTGATTTGATTCTGTCATCTAGTTCTTGCGGTATTTCGTATTCAGAGTTGATTATCTTTTGAAAAGTTTGGTACTCGTTGGATCCTTTGAACGGCGGTACTCCTACTGATAACTGATACAAGATACATCCTAGAGACCATATATCGGATGAAAAGCTACATTCTTTATTGTTCAACAACTCTGGCGAACAATACTCTGCAGTCCCTACAAATGATCCTATATCAGCATTCAGTTACCCTTCCGCCTCAACTCTGCAGTCTCCAGTATCTTTGCGGTACCAAAATCAGTTATTTTAATATGGAAATCGCTAGCCAACAGAATATTTTCTGGCTTCAAGTCCCGATGAACAACGTTTTTAGAGTGCATATATTCAACAGCAGAAATGATTTCTTGCATATATCCTGTAATGTTATCCATTGAAAATCTGCCGTATTTGTTTAATATCTGCAAGAGATCTCCGTTCTTGCAATATTCCAGAACAAAGTACAGCGACATTGTATCCTGGAATGTGTAAAACAATTTGATGATGAATGGGTGTTTTAGTAAGTGCAGAACGTCCTTTTCGATTGTAACGTATTTCACCTGGGTTAATCCTGCCTACTTTTTTCTCGCGTATGATGTGTTGTTTCTCTAGTATCTTTACCGCATATTCATTTGGAGTATTCTTTTCCGTGCAGTATAATACAGTTGAATATGACCCTTCACCCAGCAATCGTCCAAAAACAAAGTCTTGCGGAACTCGTTTGCGTAGTTCTTCAGATTCTGACACCGACATGAAAAAAAATTAAACTTGGTCTACATGCACATTTCTCCAATTGCAATGGTGGCTGCTCAATTCCTTGGAACCCTTTACGGAGCGATTATCAATACTGGCTTATCTTTCTATGCAATGGATCACGTTGTTGACTTGGCTAGCTCATCACCATCACCAGAGTATAATGCTAAAATTACCCAACATTTGTTTCTGCAGGAGGGTTATGGCAAGTTTCATACTAATTGGCTTATATCATTGGATTCCTTCTTCCATTTGTCCCTTGGATCATGAAGAAGCTTTATCCATCTGCTTTCTGGAACTATGTGAATATTTTCGTTATTGTTCAATCAATGTCTCCATCGTCTGCTGCTCTTAGTTTGGGATTGATCAATATCTTTATAGTTCAAATATTTGTGCAGTATTATTTGTTCAAGTACCACAGGGACAAGCATGCATTCTCTATCCAAGTTGCCTTTGACAGTGCTGCCCCACTAGTAACTGCCATTGGCACTTTGCTGAATGCACTGGTTATTGACTCAAAGTCGACTCCAAGTGGACTGTTTTCCGCTCAAATACAAGACTTTTACTGCTACGGACAAAGCTGGAATGGGGCCCATCTTTCTTTTAAATAAAGATTCATCTGATTGACCAAGTTTGCAAGCCTGATGGGTGATTTGATTGTAATTTCCTTCAGTTAGATCCGCTTTTGGCAAGAAAATCAGCCACAACACAAACACAACAGAGGTGAGTCACACACTTGAAAAGCTCTTAACGTTTATGCTTTACCAATTAAAAACTTGTAGTGCCTGTTTTACAGCACTGATTCAGTGTCATTTATGTATAGTTGTATTGATTTGGGCTACCAGTTAAAATTCTTTTGGATCTGTCAAGTTACTCCGTTGCGGTAAACGGGCCAAATTTAGAATCAAAAAGAACAACTTTGCTGATCGACTGAAGGTAGTCTTCTAAGACTGACTGTATGTTATAAAATAATATCTTGGGAGAATATTTTATCAGTTGTCAATACTAGATGAACAATACCCAATTCTTGTGTACATTAAAAGCAATCACAGAACCGCATGGTGAGGCTCAGCGGCGAATATATAAAGTGCTTTACTCTGTCGGAATCGGTAATGAAAGAAATAGAAGAAACGAAATTGGAGATTACAGATATAGACCCTGAAACTGTTACCGAACTGTCTGATGACGACTTTGAAAAAGAATTTGGAGATTTAGCAATGGATTTCACTGCTGGTGTGGTCAGCACAGATGATAATGTGAATATTCCTGCGCTTACAATTCGAGCGATCTTTATTTCAACTCTGTTTGCCATTCCATTAACTGCTATCAACACAGTCGCATCATTCAGAAACAACCCATACTCTATCCCTTCAACCATCGCAAATATCTTGGCCTATCCAATTGGTGTATTTTTTGCAGCTTCGTTGCCTGATGTTTCTGTTTTTGGAGCCAGCTTGAATCCTGGGCCGTTTAGTGTAAAGGAGCACGTTTTGATCAACACAATTGTCAGTGCTGCGTCTGCAACTTACTATGGAATTGACAATGTCATTGCCCAAAAATTGTTTTTCAATGACAAGAACGTGAATATCTTGAACTCTTTGGTTTTTGTTGCTTTAGTTCAATTCTTGGGGTACGGTCTTGCTGGTTTGGGAAGAAGGTTCTTTGTAAAGCCTACTGCTATGTTGTGGCCTAGTGTGCTTGGGCAGATTGCTTTCTTTAACTCGTTCCATCAAACAAATATCGAATCTCCTGATTCAATGTACTACAACAGCATGTCTAGGTAAACGAAACTCATATTAGATATACTGCGTTCTGGCTAGCTTTCGGATTCATGTTTTTCTACCAATGGATCCCTGCATTGTTTGCTCCAGCTTTAGCTTCAGTGTCAGTCTTGTGTTTTCTCACAAAGAACAGAACAGTACGCTTCTTGGGGTCTGCAAACTACAACCAAGGCCCTGGTGTTCTTTCTTTTTCTTTTGACTGGACTTTGATTGGTGGGCAGTATGCCCCAATGTATGTAAACTGGAACTCAATGTTTGGAATAATCATGGGCACATGGATTTTATCGCCACTATTTTACTACATGAATGTTTTCCATGCTCCTTTGTTGCAATCTACTCTAAGTTATGGAGGCAATCAAATCACTTCTCTCCAAGATTGGAAGAATTCTTCAATTGCTGTTGACCCTTTGCCACCTTATGCCTCCAATTCACTATTTGACGCCAACGGGTACCAATTATCAATGTCGATTGGAGATTCCTATCCAAATTTGCTAGATGCCAATTGCAACTTGAACATGACAGTCTATCAACAGGCTGGAAGCAAGATCTACATGTCACCTGCCTTTTCTTTTGGATATATCGCATTATTCCTTTCTTTTGGAGCAATGTTTTCTCAAACTTATTTATTGTACGGAAAAGATATTTACAGACAGTGCAAGGAAGCATATTATCAAACCGAGACTGATCTAGATTCAAAAGACCCGCACTATAAAATCATGAAAAATTACAAGGATATTTCAGAGGGTTTATATCTAGTATATTTTGGAATCCTCACGGTATTGTGCATTATATTCTGCCAAATATCTACTTTTAATCTTCCATGGTACGGAACCATCCTTTCGATATTGCTTTCAATTGTTGGAATCTTTCCAATTGGATCAATCACTGGAATTACGGGGGTGCAACCAACCTTGAACATTCTTTGCGAAACTGTTGGCGGGCTAATCTTTGCTGGACACACTGTGGAAGTAATGACCTTTAAATCCATTGGCACCAATGTAATGTTGCAAGCTGTCCAGCTTTTAGCTGATTTGAAGCTGGGTTATTATATGCATATCGATCCTAGGGCAATGGTTGCTGCTCAATTCTTGGGTACTTTATATGGTGCTATTATTAACACTGCCACATCGTTTTACGCAATGGATAATATCGTTAGTTTAACTGATCTAACCACACCTTACAATGCCAACTATTATCTTACTTTTGTATCTGCCGGAGGGCTATGGTAATTGAAATTAATATTAGGGGTGCATTAGGACCAGCAAGATCATTTGGGCCAAGTTCACCATACTGGTCAATCAATTTGGCTTATATTGTTGGATTTCTACTTCCATTTATTCCATGGTTAATGGGTAAAATATATCCAGCCAAATTGTGGAACTATATTAATATTTATGTGATTGTATCGTCAATGTTCCCAAACACTGGGTCACTCAATAGTGGAGTAATCAATCAAATTCTTGTACAAATTCTTGTACAATATTACTTGTACAAGTACAAGAGAGAATTCTGGGACAAGTATGTCTTTAGCATCATGATTGCTTTAGATACGGCAGGGCCATTGGTATCAGCATTTGTTGGAATTCTCCAGGCAATAGTCTTTCAACCAGGAACAAGTCAGAAGGGTCTGTTTGCTCCTTTGAACAATGTTAATGACTATTACTGCTACGGCCAAACTTGGGATGGAAAGCCAACGTCCTTTTAATAAACAGTGATCCAAAAGTGCTTTACAAACTCTAATTTTTTTAAAGTTGGACGCTTAATATGCAATAATTTTGTCCTATTGTCAGAAAATCGTGGTTTGAAACTTCAGAACACAAAAATTCAGTTACCTAAATCGAACCCAAAGAAATATTGGTCTGGAAAGGACAAATTTGCTGCATAATACTGGCTTATCTTTCTATGCAATGGATCACGTTGTTGACTTGGCTAGCTCATCACCATCACCAGAGTATAATGCTAAAATTACCCAACATTTGTTTCTGCAGGAGGGTTATGGCAAGTTTCATACTAATTGGCTTATATCATTGGATTCCTTCTTCCATTTGTCCCTTGGATCATGAAGAAGCTTTATCCATCTGCTTTCTGGAACTATGTGAATATTTTCGTTATTGTTCAATCAATGTCTCCATCGTCTGCTGCTCTTAGTTTGGGATTGATCAATATCTTTATAGTTCAAATATTTGTGCAGTATTATTTGTTCAAGTACCACAGGGACAAGCATGCATTCTCTATCCAAGTTGCCTTTGACAGTGCTGCCCCACTAGTAACTGCCATTGGCACTTTGCTGAATGCACTGGTTATTGACTCAAAGTCGACTCCAAGTGGACTGTTTTCCGCTCAAATACAAGACTTTTACTGCTACGGACAAAGCTGGAATGGGGCCCATCTTTCTTTTAAATAAAGATTCATCTGATTGACCAAGTTTGCAAGCCTGATGGGTGATTTGATTGTAATTTCCTTCAGTTAGATCCGCTTTTGGCAAGAAAATCAGCCACAACACAAACACAACAGAGGTGAGTCACACACTTGAAAAGCTCTTAACGTTTATGCTTTACCAATTAAAAACTTGTAGTGCCTGTTTTACAGCACTGATTCAGTGTCATTTATGTATAGTTGTATTGATTTGGGCTACCAGTTAAAATTCTTTTGGATCTGTCAAGTTACTCCGTTGCGGTAAACGGGCCAAATTTAGAATCAAAAAGAACAACTTTGCTGATCGACTGAAGGTAGTCTTCTAAGACTGACTGTATGTTATAAAATAATATCTTGGGAGAATATTTTATCAGTTGTCAATACTAGATGAACAATACCCAATTCTTGTGTACATTAAAAGCAATCACAGAACCGCATGGTGAGGCTCAGCGGCGAATATATAAAGTGCTTTACTCTGTCGGAATCGGTAATGAAAGAAATAGAAGAAACGAAATTGGAGATTACAGATATAGACCCTGAAACTGTTACCGAACTGTCTGATGACGACTTTGAAAAAGAATTTGGAGATTTAGCAATGGATTTCACTGCTGGTGTGGTCAGCACAGATGATAATGTGAATATTCCTGCGCTTACAATTCGAGCGATCTTTATTTCAACTCTGTTTGCCATTCCATTAACTGCTATCAACACAGTCGCATCATTCAGAAACAACCCATACTCTATCCCTTCAACCATCGCAAATATCTTGGCCTATCCAATTGGTGTATTTTTTGCAGCTTCGTTGCCTGATGTTTCTGTTTTTGGAGCCAGCTTGAATCCTGGGCCGTTTAGTGTAAAGGAGCACGTTTTGATCAACACAATTGTCAGTGCTGCGTCTGCAACTTACTATGGAATTGACAATGTCATTGCCCAAAAATTGTTTTTCAATGACAAGAACGTGAATATCTTGAACTCTTTGGTTTTTGTTGCTTTAGTTCAATTCTTGGGGTACGGTCTTGCTGGTTTGGGAAGAAGGTTCTTTGTAAAGCCTACTGCTATGTTGTGGCCTAGTGTGCTTGGGCAGATTGCTTTCTTTAACTCGTTCCATCAAACAAATATCGAATCTCCTGATTCAATGTACTACAACAGCATGTCTAGGTAAACGAAACTCATATTAGATATACTGCGTTCTGGCTAGCTTTCGGATTCATGTTTTTCTACCAATGGATCCCTGCATTGTTTGCTCCAGCTTTAGCTTCAGTGTCAGTCTTGTGTTTTCTCACAAAGAACAGAACAGTACGCTTCTTGGGGTCTGCAAACTACAACCAAGGCCCTGGTGTTCTTTCTTTTTCTTTTGACTGGACTTTGATTGGTGGGCAGTATGCCCCAATGTATGTAAACTGGAACTCAATGTTTGGAATAATCATGGGCACATGGATTTTATCGCCACTATTTTACTACATGAATGTTTTCCATGCTCCTTTGTTGCAATCTACTCTAAGTTATGGAGGCAATCAAATCACTTCTCTCCAAGATTGGAAGAATTCTTCAATTGCTGTTGACCCTTTGCCACCTTATGCCTCCAATTCACTATTTGACGCCAACGGGTACCAATTATCAATGTCGATTGGAGATTCCTATCCAAATTTGCTAGATGCCAATTGCAACTTGAACATGACAGTCTATCAACAGGCTGGAAGCAAGATCTACATGTCACCTGCCTTTTCTTTTGGATATATCGCATTATTCCTTTCTTTTGGAGCAATGTTTTCTCAAACTTATTTATTGTACGGAAAAGATATTTACAGACAGTGCAAGGAAGCATATTATCAAACCGAGACTGATCTAGATTCAAAAGACCCGCACTATAAAATCATGAAAAATTACAAGGATATTTCAGAGGGTTTATATCTAGTATATTTTGGAATCCTCACGGTATTGTGCATTATATTCTGCCAAATATCTACTTTTAATCTTCCATGGTACGGAACCATCCTTTCGATATTGCTTTCAATTGTTGGAATCTTTCCAATTGGATCAATCACTGGAATTACGGGGGTGCAACCAACCTTGAACATTCTTTGCGAAACTGTTGGCGGGCTAATCTTTGCTGGACACACTGTGGAAGTAATGACCTTTAAATCCATTGGCACCAATGTAATGTTGCAAGCTGTCCAGCTTTTAGCTGATTTGAAGCTGGGTTATTATATGCATATCGATCCTAGGGCAATGGTTGCTGCTCAATTCTTGGGTACTTTATATGGTGCTATTATTAACACTGCCACATCGTTTTACGCAATGGATAATATCGTTAGTTTAACTGATCTAACCACACCTTACAATGCCAACTATTATCTTACTTTTGTATCTGCCGGAGGGCTATGGTAATTGAAATTAATATTAGGGGTGCATTAGGACCAGCAAGATCATTTGGGCCAAGTTCACCATACTGGTCAATCAATTTGGCTTATATTGTTGGATTTCTACTTCCATTTATTCCATGGTTAATGGGTAAAATATATCCAGCCAAATTGTGGAACTATATTAATATTTATGTGATTGTATCGTCAATGTTCCCAAACACTGGGTCACTCAATAGTGGAGTAATCAATCAAATTCTTGTACAAATTCTTGTACAATATTACTTGTACAAGTACAAGAGAGAATTCTGGGACAAGTATGTCTTTAGCATCATGATTGCTTTAGATACGGCAGGGCCATTGGTATCAGCATTTGTTGGAATTCTCCAGGCAATAGTCTTTCAACCAGGAACAAGTCAGAAGGGTCTGTTTGCTCCTTTGAACAATGTTAATGACTATTACTGCTACGGCCAAACTTGGGATGGAAAGCCAACGTCCTTTTAATAAACAGTGATCCAAAAGTGCTTTACAAACTCTAATTTTTTTAAAGTTGGACGCTTAATATGCAATAATTTTGTCCTATTGTCAGAAAATCGTGGTTTGAAACTTCAGAACACAAAAATTCAGTTACCTAAATCGAACCCAAAGAAATATTGGTCTGGAAAGGACAAATTTGCTGCAT